>CM053033.1:78661553-78685572 GCA_028564925.1 Lithobates sylvaticus | reverse complement strand
TAGGTGTGTTTGTTAAAGTTTATGTCAAGCCAAAGCTTTTTTATCCTAGTTTGCAATAGAGTGAGAAAAGGGCTAGGACTCCTGTCAAGTTTTTACTGATGCTCTGAGATTTCCCCTTATTTCCTGTCCTGCTAACTTGTTACCAGACACGGAGTGAGGGAAACTCTCTAACACAGACAGAAATAAAAAATGCTTTTCTTTAGTAGGGGAAGGCCAACCCCCCTGTCAGATTTTTATTTCTGTCTGCATTTCTTTTGCATATTTTCACTGGCTGATGAAACGGTTGTCAGCAGGATACGAAATAAGAGGAAATCTTCATAACTGATCCCAGGATAGCAATAGAAACCTATCAGAAGTTCTTTTTTTTTTCACAATATACATTTTTTTTGAAAATTTTGAAAGTATACAAGTATAAAGATAACGCAGGTAAAAAGATAAGTGTTCCTTTTTTTTTACAAAAAAGGGGGGATTTATACATAAAATAACTAACAAACTAAAAAAATATAAGAACATAAAAGGATGAGGTACAAAAATATGGAACGATTCACGAATTTGCGTGTCATTCTTGCGCAGGGGCCATGCTAATCTTCTCTGTATCGTTCCAATTTTAGTATATGTCCTGCCGAAGCAAGGATCAGGCGTTCTAATACTTACCTTTTCTACCCAAAACTAAAAGAAATATATGTTTTTAGAAAGACTCCTGTGAGTGTACTTCATGCGATTGCATGATCAGCAAAAATGGAATCTCTAAATGCCAAGTTTGCATTTTCGCTTTGCTGCATCATTCTGACCCCCTCGCAGTTTTATAAAAATCTAGTCATGCACAGTGCAACTTAAAGCAGCCCCTCAAGAGTAAAAACTGAAAGAATACAGTATGTAAACCCAACATTTTATATCTACACTGACACACCTTATCCTCTGCAGTGAGTTATCAGTTGCAGGATGAGAATGGCTGCTAGACATTGATACTCTTACCTACCTGGTAAAGGGAGGGATCAAAATGATCTCCTTACATGAATCCTTGATCCTTTAAACTTGGAAACTACACATGTGTTCCTATGAACAATGGATCTGTAGGAATAACCCACATTGGATTTGAATTGACTACAGAATTAAATAGGATACAAGATGTCAGCTGTATATTGAGTGCTTTTTACCATCAAGGGCTTTTTTGTGGGCATGTGTGTGCTCCTCTCAATTTTCTTACAAGCAGCTGGTGTAATTTTCTGTGGGTCCCTTTGGACCTTCTGCACACTTTCCGGATAGATCACCACCTGGAAACCACCCTGTCCCTATGTTTTTAGTTGGCTCTGGTTAAACACCATATTCCAATTTGAAGATATCTTCATCCCCCTGAGGAAGATCAGGACAGAATACGATGAAAATGTGTTGAGAAGTGTTCATCCAGTGTTGAGAAATACACTTTGCATTTCTTGCTATCTGCATATGTAACATTGAAATAAATTTTTTTGGAATATCGTGAATACTAGAGCTCATGTAGTTCTTAATTCATGTTTCATATATATTTTTACTCAATAAAGAGAATTTTTTTTTATATATTTGATCTAGTTTAATCTTTTTCAGCTGCCTATAGGCCCTTGGGAGCATTTTTTTCAAATTTACCCAACATTTCATATTTCTCTCCTCCAATGATCAGACTTCTGCTAACCCCACCCACTGCACAGCCATTCACTGGGAGAGTCAGTGTGCTGCTGTCCCTCCTCCTTTAGCTCTCTGGCCTCCTTATGCAGCTCAGAACAGAGATTATGTGATTGCTTATAAAAAAGTGGGAAAAATGTATAATGTTTTTTATATCCATACACAAATGTTTTGCCTTTAATTTCTATTTTAAACTGAATGAGTTGTTTTACAAGGTGAGGGTTTACATATAACTTAAGTATTTTTTTTTCCCTTCAATGCTAAGCCTCAGCCACACAGAATCTGAGAGATACAGAATCAAATATGGAATGACATAAAAAAAAAGGGGAATTTTATCTCTTATATATACATACGTCAGAGGCATGTATGTTTTTTTTGGGAGTGTAAGGGTTAAGTTTCATTTTAAGGCCTACAGCCTACATATACCGATCATCTCTGCCTTTCTGCTGGCAACGGACGTACTTCCCTTCTAACTAGTCCTTCTTACCCGCCGCTGAACTCTCGCTAACATCATTCTCCACTAACGAACAGTCGCTACTCACTCGTTAACTACAACGCTCTCGTTCTCCTCTACTTGAACCTTCATCAACTAACATCTCCCAAACTCCCCTACCATACTCTGCGCTCGCTCTCCTCTAAACTACACAACAGTCGACTTCGCATACCCTCACTAGACAATACTCGTACCGCGTCTCTATAACTCGTGAACCTCCTGGTCCATCCCTCCCTCATACTAGTGATCCAAAGAACTCACAACCTCGCCACTACTTTACGCATCTCTCTCTCCTACAACCTTCAGTCGCGAGGAACGTCCCGACTTGACTTTGCTTACTACTAACATCTTACGATCAATACACTCGAACCCCCACCCCCTCTCCTCCTTCTCCTTCTCGGTGTCTCTCAACTCGTCAACCTCCAGCCATTGTACAATCAGATGGATCAGCCGTCCAGCTACTTCTCAGGAATTAGATAAGGCACAATACTAGACGCACCTGCTTGTCTGTGATTGGATCCCTCTTACCCAACACCGGGACTTCCCCCTTTACAAGTGTACTTCTACGCTACGGATTACACTCAAACCTGACGAACTCTCACCTGTCCAGGCCTCGTTGCTCCAGGCCACATGACATTTCAACTCTGCTGATATCCCCATTCATTGGCTTGATTCAATTTACCTGCTCGCCGCTTGGATAATATAAGTCAACACAAATACATAACCCCGAGGGGAAAAGAGAGTAATTGTGACAAGTCACCAACGCCGGTACGTGCAAGAGAGCATCTGGAAAGGGAAAAAAAATAATTGATCAATTTGTTGGCAGGACTAAGTCATTTATTGATTTTTCTTTGCAAAATTGGAAGGGTTAAAATATTCATGAAATTGATTCTGCTGCCTGGAGTAGGGAGAAAAGCAAATGATGTAATGTGCCAATATTTTAGCAAAAACTTCCAGGGACTAAGCATGTTACAGTAAGGAGAGACAGGGTTTCAAATCATTATCTATTCAACAAAGAATATTTAGCGCTGCTTCACCGTAGTTTTAGCCACGGTATTCGGCCGCTAGCGGGGTGGTTTTAAACCCCCGCTAGCGGCCGAAAAAAAAAATTAGGGTTAAACCCCCCGCAAAGCGCAGCTGCAGCGGCGCTTTGCCAGCGGTAAAATTACCGCGTTATCCCAGCGGTGTCCCATTGATTTCAATCTGTAGGAGCGGTATAGGAGCAGTGAATACACCGCTCCTTCACCGCTCCAAAGATGCTGCTAGCAGGACTTTTTTTTTTTTTTTTTTACCGTCCTGCTAGCGCACCGCTCCAGTGTGAAGGCCGGAGGCCTTCACACTGGAGTTAAAGGACCCGCTTTTTTTTCAGGCGCATTACAGGTGCTATTTTTTGCGCTGTAGCGCCGGAAAAACGCTTAGGTGTGCAAGGGGCCTAATTTAGTGGAATACTGATGCTTTTTTTTTTTTCGTTTAAATATTCAGTTAACAATGCTTGGTGAAGTGAGTTAAAGTCCCTGACAGTTTCTAATATCTGTCAGGGACTCTATTGGTGATATCTCTGAGCTGACTTCCTGGGTCTGCATGCTTTCTGCTGCCAGTATGATGGGCTCCCACCATCCCTGCTGGATCTTGTATTATTTTTATAATATGGAACAATTAAAAGGAGCTAAGTATGTCTATTTACTTTCCAGTACTTGAATGACTTGGTGACCAAGTGATTGCAACCAAAATCACCTTGTTTGATTCACAGCAGCCCAAAATTATTTATTGTAAGTTCTTCTACTTATTACATTCTTAAAAAGAAATGAAGTGAGCATATTTTTATCTAAATTTACATAATATAATCTAAATATAATTTCAAGAAAGTAAAATGTCTATCTGTTTATGTGAGTCTTGTGTCCCTAACAGTCAGGCATGTAGAAGAATGTACAGAAATAGGAGCTATGTGGCCACCCTTTCTCTTTTTCTGCCTGTCATAGCTGAGCAGGTCTGAACCTGCAAAAAAAGTTCTGCTCTTTTAATTTAGGCAAGCATTCCAAGCTTGCAGCCTTGTGCTGAAGGTTTCTTCCAGAAGCGGGCAGGAAAATGTGTTTTCACTGAGGGTGGTGGGCATGCATATAATGCAGAGGGGTCCTGGATAAAGACAAAGTGACAGGCAAATTGGCATCTCCCAGGTGGCAGGGGAGCTGGAGTCACAGGGATCGTGGGTCATGAGCAGGGGTCTCCAAACTTTCTAAACAAAGGGCCAGTTAACTGTCCTGCAGACTTTAGGGGGTCTGGACTGTGGCCAGTGAGAAAAGAAAATGTCCTGGCGTCAGTGGTAAACACTGTCATTGGTATTATGGTGAGTAATAGTGCCCCATCATTGGTGTCAGTGGGAGGAATAGTGCCCTATCATTGGTATACGGGGGAGTAATAGTGCCCCATTACTGGTGTCAATGGGAGGAATAGTGTCCCACTGGACATAGTGTGACTGGATATAATAGTGCTCCATCACTGGTGTCATTGGACATAATAGTTCCCCATCATTGGTGTCAGTGGAAGGAATAGTGCCCCGTCATTGGTATTAGGGGGAGGAATAGTGCCCCATCACTGGTATTAGGGGGAGTAATAGTGCCCCATCACTGGTGTCAGTGGAATGAATAATGTCCCATTGTTGGTGTCACTGGAAATAATAGTGCTCCATCATTGGTGTTATTGGATATAATAGTGCCCTGTCATTGGTTTTATTAGGAGGAATAATGCTCCATCATTGGTATCAATGGGAGGAATTGTGCCTCATTGTTGGTGTCAGTGGGAGAATAGTGCCCCGTCATTGGTAATAGGGGAAGTAATAGTGCTAAATATTGCATCAGTTTAAAAGAATAGTGCCCAATCATTGTGACACTGGAAATAATAGTGCTCCATCATTGGTGTAATTGGACATAATCGTGTCCCCATCATTGGTTTCATTGGGAGGAATAAGGCTCCATCATTGGTATCAATGTGCCCCATTGTTGGTGTCAGTGAGAGGACTAGTACCCCATTGAACTCCGCTCCACTGTTGCTGACAGTAGGGGGCATTCCCCAGGGGCTGGATAAAAGCAATGAAAGGGCTACATCACCCACTGCTCTAGAGTGGTGCTAAAGTAGGCCATAACTAAGCCTGAGGCTTTCTAAAGACATGGAGATGCTAGATTTCCTATAGAGAGACTGTCTAGGATGGCAAGGGGAGAGCGAGATGGTAAAGTGGCTGCAAGGCTGTCTGAAGATGGAGCACAGGAAACAGCGGTGAGGATGGCACAGAATGAATTTTGCCAAAGTGAAATGGAAGATTAGAGATGAGTGTAGAGTGTGCCAGGGTAAATTGGAACTGAGTATTTATGATCACTAATATTCACAACAAAATCTATCGTTATGACTGCCTTTGTGGCCTATCCTTAGACTCAAATTTACAAACCTGCATTAAATGTGTTCCTGTTTTACTCTGTGTAAGCTTGGCTGACAATGATGTAACAGTATATGAGCTGTGTGGCTGTAGGAGACAAAAAGTGGCGAGAGGGAGAGAAGCATAGCAATCATAGTGTATCATGTAAAGTGTAATTGTATTAGAAAATATAAAAAAAATACTCACAAAGGTATCATTAGAGCTCAGCACTGACAGTCAGGTAGCCGTCTGGGACAGAGATCAGGACACGCAACCACAATGCCTTGCCATGGCCACAGGCAAGGGAGCAAAGATAAAATGGAAGCATGGAACCACTGTCACTGAGATCCAATTCCTTGGGATCGGAACACAGTGCTCAGGATATGAAGCACCTTATTTGGTAGGAAACAGCTAGGAGTGGAACAGCCTGTCTAAAAATCAATCTTCAGCCTGTCTAAAAAATGGGCTAACACACCAGATTTATATGATCAGGAAGAGGCAGGTCCCAGGAGCAGGATGATTCACGGCTGGTCTCTGTTCGGTGGAGGGGGGTGGGTAGTTACACACCCTTGTTGTTAATGTGTCATGCCAATTTATGTAGGATATTGTATTAAAGTAACTTATTGACCAGAAATTCAGTGCGAGTTTTCAAACCCAACTGAAGTTAAAACATATCAATAGGGACACGCATTAAGACCCTTTGATGTGGTGAATCTTATGCAAGTCTACCTAGGTGTGTAAGAACATTTCAAGGGAAGTATTTATTGATGGTAATTAGACTTTAGGGGGTGTTCATGGTAGAAACGTTTTGTTGACTTAGCAGAAATGCCCCCCCCCCCCCCCCCCCCCCAGTGGCAGGACCTCGTATATGTAGAAGACATGCAGGCTGGCATTCCCAGTCTAAAACTATCTCAGGGACGGGTTTTTTGTTGTTTTTTTGTGATTATGAAGGTACAGGTCTTGGAGAAAATATTCGCCCCCCCCCCCCCCCCCCCCCCCCCCCCCCCCCCACCCCCCCCCCCCCCGGTCAATGAGTATACCCTGGTTGGATTTTGTCAATCTATAACGTGACTGTTCTGTTTTGGTGGAAGCCCAATAAAATCTTCTCCTCCTGGGAAGAATTGGGTTTTGCTGAGGGACCAATACTTATTAATTAACTACAAACCCTCTACGAAAACTATTTAATCTATCCACTACAACCCTCTCAAACACTGATTGCCACAGCTGTCATTGAGACAGCAGCACAGCACCCAGAGCTGCTGAAAATGGAAGCAGATAACAGAGGCTATATGGTGAGTTGAACAATTTTATTATATTTTACAATGTAGTACAGGCAGTCCCCGAGTTACGAACATCTGACTTGCGAACGACTTCTACTTACGAACGGGTGGCGGCGTTTTTTTTTTTTTGAACGTCTCTGCCACTTTTCGATGGCTACTTGACAGAACATCGACAAAACTACATATCTGCCGGTTGCTGCGCATGCACTCCCGACTTACGAACATATTTGACTTAAGAACAAACCGGCAGTCCCTAACCCGTTCGTAACTCGGGGACTGCATGTAATAGAAATAATGTGATATGATCATCCTGACACCATATCAAGACTGGTGTCAGGATGATTTAAGTTGCGAATACTATCAATTTGCCTGACAAATCCCCCCCTGCCTGTCAAATTCCCTGTCAACCCAGAGACTACAGAAAGAAGAAGAGATAGAAAGAACAAGAAAGACGGATAGAAAGAGAGAAAAGGGAAAAGCTAGAAGGAGAGATGGAAAAAAAAACAAGAAATAGGGAAAGAGAGAGATAAAAAGAAAGGAAAGGAGAACAGAGGGGAAAAAGAAAGAGACAGACCAAATAAATAGGAATAAAGTTTGAGAAAAAAAAAAGATAGCATACATGGGAGAGAGGGGAGA
This sequence comes from Lithobates sylvaticus, assembly GCA_028564925.1. Taxonomy (NCBI): domain Eukaryota; kingdom Metazoa; phylum Chordata; class Amphibia; order Anura; family Ranidae; genus Lithobates; species Lithobates sylvaticus. Next base: position 78,678,098 of record CM053033.1, on the reverse strand, counting down.
AGAGATAAACAAAGAAAAAGAGGGAGACAGGAAGAGATATAGAAAATAGAAGAGTGATCAAATCAAGGACTAGACTAGTTTAAATGCTGGTCTGTGCGAACCAAGTGTATGTAGCCAGGCGCTCAGGACGTACGACCACAGAAAAGACAAGGTAAGAGATCCAGCGCGTGCAGCATTATTTGTTTTAAGAGATTCAGAGTGGGCTACCGCAATTAAAACAATGCATCTCCTATATTGAAGCAGCTGCCAGCGCTAAGCCATCCTGCACCTGACTGGTTATGTGAAAGTGAAAAATCAGCTCCAACTAGGTGGCAAATTAGATTTGTCAGTGCAGAAGAGAGTATGTGCCATGCTGCCACAGATGCCAGGTGTAGAAACAGGGCAACGGACACACTACACTGCACAAAAAATGGGCTGGTATCCCCAGCAATGCCCTATTTTCTTTTCCTGACACATGCATTAATAAATGAATAGATACTAGGAATAGAGGGATGGGGAGGTAAATGCATTACAGCAAAAACAAAATTGCATGTGTACTGTAAAATAAAAAAATTATAAGCTTATGGAAGACGTAAGTGCAGTGTGGGGACAGAGTGGGTATTGATCGAAAAAAAAAACAAAAAAACAAAAAACCATACACAATATGAAGTTAAAAATCAAATATATGCATCTATGTGTAAATATATAAAAAACAATGGTAGGAGAAATAATAAAGATTATTAACCTGCCAAAAAACTCATCAGGAACTTAATCAGAAAACCTCATTTGAGGGAATACTAGGGGGCTTGACAAGTCCCACACTTGAATGTACATTATCTAACAAACTATGAAACAGATCATAAGGTGTGCAAACGGCTAAACCTGCCTGTAAAAAACATATATACTGTGTATAGAGCAACTAATGACAGACCTAAGTGTGATGATGGTACAATGCCGCGTACACACAACCAGACTTTCCGGCAGACATAGGTCCGCCCTTTTTTTCCGACTGACTTTCGGCGGACCTTCCGAACTAACGACTTGGACACACACAATCACACCAAAGTCCAATGAAATTGAACGTGTTGATGTACGACCGGACTAGAATAAGGGAAGTTCATAGCAGTAGCCAATACCTGCCCTAGCGTCGGTTTTCGTCCCTCGGACTAGCATACAGACTAGCGGATTTCTCGATAGGAAACTGGTTCCGGCGGAAAAATTTGAAACAATGATTCTATTTCTAACACAACAAAGGTCCGATGAAACCCACACACTATCGGATTGTCCGGCGGTTTTGTTCCGTCGGACCTTTGCTGTCGAAAAGTCTGGTCGCTGAGGTACACAGCATAAGGGATGCTGGAGTAACTATAGATAGTGCTTACGTCTAATGCTTTGTTGAGGCCGTTTGGGGACATGGTGTCAAGTTTAAAAATTCAGTAGGTTTTCTGGCACATAGGGTTTTGAATAGTTCGCCTTCTGACAAGGAGACCGTAATAGACTAGATCACATGGACTGTGAGGCAGTTGGGATCCTTTTCCATGATGTAAGAGGCAGTGTCTTTTTTGAGTAAGCCTTTTTTTTTTTTACATACCTGCAATGCTCTCCAGACCTAGCTCGGAGCGATCTAACAGTCTGTCAGGGCTGGGCTCTCAGTCCTTCTTTCTCTTTGCTCAGGTTGCTCAGCTGTCGTTAATTGCCAGGACTCATCTTTTCACAGTGGCTCACCTGTTGATCATCTCCTGCTCATCAGTCAAGCCCACAACCAGCCCCTCCTGTCTATTTAAACTGCTGGTTCATCTCATCAATGCCTTCGCCTATGTAGAAACATATCTAGAGGACTCTCTGCAGTGTTCCTGTTGAAGATTTGCCTGGCTGACGTCCCTTCTGGTTCCTGACCCTGTCTGCTGCCTCTGACTACGATGATCTCTGGCTCCCCGATTTCCTGGCTTGTTCTGATACCCGATTTGGCTACCCAACCCTGGCTATGTTTTGACTATGTTTACCAGTTGTACCATTTTATTAAAAGTGTGATTTTTACTCAATTTTCTGTCTCTATCTGTTTCATGGTTCCTGACACAGTCTACCCACATATTGCATACTGCAGCAACAGTGGATGCAATTTATCACAGAGGAAGAAGAGCAAATGAAGAACTCTTTGATGTGGTAAGTACAGCCCTTGTGGTCTCGAAAGGATTGCTGCCCATGAGTGATGAAGGCACAGGTAAGGATATTTCATTTTTTGCATTTAAACATGCCTTTAATGTGAGAAATTTTACATACCATATATACTCGAGTATAAGCCTAGTTTTTCGGCACATTTTTTTGGTGCTGAAAATGCCCCCCTCAGCTACTCGAGTCTTCCTGGCGCTGTCCCCATCTGCAGCCTTAACTCCCAGTGCTGTGATACATTCAGTCTAATCGGCGGTCATGCCCCGCCTCCTCCTCGTCCGTGATAGGCTGAACACTGACTCACTGCTGGGAAACCGAGATAGTGTTCCGTCACGGAGGAGGACGAGGAGGAGGCGGGGCTTTGGTAGACTGCATGGCCACTGAATAGACTGAATATATCACAGCACAGGGAGATAATAAGGCTGCAGATGGGGACAGGGCCGGGAGATCATAATGCCAGCACAACGGCAGATGGGCACAACGCCAATCAGGTGAGGCTGAGGCATGCAGATGGAGGACACAGTGAGGCTGAGGCATGCAGATGGGGGACACAGTGAGACTTAGGCCGCGTACACACGAAGGGACAAATCCCGCGGGATTATCCTCTGGACTGAAGTCCAGCGGATAATCCCCTCGTGTGTAGGCGCCGGCGGACTTTTGGCGCCAAAGTCCAGCGGACTTTTTGGCGCCAAAGTTTTAAGTTTGGTTTTAAAATTATCCGCTGGACTTGGTAGTCCGGCGGACAATCCCGCCGTTAGTAGGCAAGTCCGCGGGACTTTGAAATGAACGGACTTGCCGCTCATCGGCAAGTCCGTTCATTTAGCACGTGACTTCAGGTTACGTAGCTAGCGTAGGCAGTACTGCCGCCGCGCTAGCTCCGTGACCTGGCATGGATTTAAAGGGACTCCCCACGCCGAAAAAACGGCGTGGGGTTCCCCCCAAATCCATGTCAGACCCTCATCCGAGCACGCAGCCTGGCAGGCCAGGAAAGGGGTGGCTAGCTCCGTGACCTGGCATGGATTTAAAGGGACTCCCCACGCCGAAAAAACGGCGTGGGGGTTCCCCCCAAATCCATGTCAGACCCTCATTCCGAGCACGCAGCCTGGCAGCCAGGAAAGGGGTGGGGACGAACGAGCGCCCCCCCCTCCTGAGCCGTACCAGGCCGCGTGCCCTCAACATGGGGGGTGCCCTGGGGGAAAGGGGGGCCGTGCGGGCCCCCCCCACCCAAAGCACCTTGTCCCCATGTTGATGAGGACATGGGCCTCTTCCCGACAACCCTGGCCGTTGTTTGTCGGGGTCTGCGGGGGGGGGCTTATCGGAATCTGGGAGCCCCCTTTACTAAGGGGGCCCCCAGATACCGGCCCCCCACCCTATGTGAATGAGTATGGGGTACACTGTACCCCTACCCATTCACCTAAGGTGTAAAAATGTAAAGTACAAAAACACACACACTTTGAAAAAATATTTTATTGCACTGCTCCGGGGTTCTTCTTCCGTCTTGGGGGTCTTCTTGCCGGACTCCCCCCATTTTACCCAAGCTCTTTTACCGAGCGGAAGTCCGGCTACCTTCTTCGTCGTCGCCGCCGTCGGCGCAGAAGGCGCCGGCGGCGCAGAAGACGACGACCGCCGCAAGAACAAGAAGAGACCCCTGGAAGGGGGGGGGAAAAGACCCACCGAAGGCGGATCGAGACCCCCAGACGACGGCGACGACGAAGAAGGTAGCCGGACTTCCCCCGCTCGTGAAAGAGCTTGGTAATTATGGCATAAGAGAGCGAGTCCGGCGAGAAGACCCCCAAGACGGAAGAAGACCCCCTGGAGCAGTTGCAATAAAATATTTTTTTCAAAAGTGGTGTGTGTTTTTGTACTTTTACATTTTACACCTTAGGTGAATGGGTAGGGGCCCGCATACAAGGCCAGGGTGCCTTGGGTGGCTTGGGGAGGGGCCGCACGGCCCCCATTCCCCAGGGCACCCCCCATGTTGAGGGCACGACGGCCTGGTACGGCTCAGGGGGGGGGTGCGCTCGTTTCGTCCCCGCCCCTTTCCTGGCCTGCCAGTCTAACGTGCTCGGATGAGGGTCTGACATGGATTGGGGGGAACCCCCACGCCGTTTTTTCGGCGTGGGGAGTCCCTTAAATCCATGCCAGGTGACGGAGCTAGCGCGCCGGCACTGCCTACGCTAGCTACGTACCTGAAGTTACGTTCGAAATGAACGGACTGCTCCGTGTGTGGGCAAGTCCGTTCATTTTCAAAAGTCCCGCTGACTTTTGGCCGGCGGATCATCCGCCGGAGAAGTCCGTGCGTGTGTGGGCAAGTCCACACGCTCGGAAAGTCCAGCGGACCCAGCTGGAAAGTCCCGCGGGATTGTCCGCTGGACTAAGTCCGCCGGCAAAAGTCCGCACGTGTGTATGCGGCATACAGGATGCAGATGGGGGACACAGTGAGGCTGAGGCATGCAGATGGGGGACACAGTAAGGCTGAGCCATGCAAATGGGCATTGTTGACACTCTTTTCCACTTACAGTAGCTGCTGCATTCTCACCCTAGTCTTATACTCGAGTCAATACGTTTTCCCAGTTTTTGTGGTAAAAGTAGGTGCCTCGGCTTATATTTGGGTCAGCTTATACTCGAGTATATACAGTAAATGTTTACATAGTTAGCTAGGTATAATAAAGACACCAGTCCAACCTAAGTAAGTGTGGGTGCGTGTCTACAATTGTCCCTATCCCTGTACATCGTGTCCCATTAAGATGCTCATCTATTATATTAATATTTAAGGTACCCATATAGCGCCATCAATTTACGCTGCGCTCCACACATACATCGCACACTCACATTGATCCCTACCCTCAAGGAGCCCACAATCCAAGGTCCCCAACTCACATCCATATACTAGGGACAATTTTGGACAGAGGCCAATTAACCTACCAGCATGTCTTTGGCGCGTGGGAGGAAACCGGAGTACCCGGAGGAAACTCATGCAGGCACAGGGAGAACATGCAAACTCTAGGCAAGTAGTGTCGTGGTTGAGATTAGAACCAGCGACCCTTTTTACTGCTAGGCGAGAGTGCTACCCACTACACCACTGTGCCGCCCAAGTGGTGTAGTGGGTAGCTGGTTGGTAAACTGCAAATTGTAGCTGTTTGCACCAGTGGCAACTTACTGGGTGCAATGTAGTTCTTCACATTCTTGGACTTCCTAAAGACAATTTTGGGGCGATCAGATAATATTGGACTTAGTTTAGGGTCACTTTTTAGGATGTTCCAATGTTTGGAAAAAATCTTTTTCATAGATACTGTACTGAGTACTGAAGATGAGCCCTGAGGATCGGCTTGTTGTAGCAGGGATACCCTGTAGCAGATGCGCGGGAATTCGGACATGCGCACACATCCTATGAGTAGCCCTCCTGGGCCAGTGCAGTTTGCGCCATGCATGAGTAAACAGCCATTGACCCTTTAAAAAGGACAGCAGCTTGTCTAGTGCAGTGCTGTCCTGATCTGCAGCTTCACGCTGAACCTGCCTGTGAGTATACTGAAACCAGCTCTGTTTGGACTACTGCGTGCTTTCTCCTATCCTGACCTCGGATTACTTTGAACTGCTATACCTGTACGAGTTTGATCACCGTTGCTAACCTCTGCCTGCCTGCTGACTACTCTCTGCCTGCTTGTATTACATACATAGCCTGTTACCCGTGCTGTCCCGGCTTGTCGCACTCTGCACCAGCATGATTCTGTAACCTGCTTCTTGGTAACTGCCAGTGCCACCCCCTCCAGCTGCTACAAGAGTCCAGCCTTTCCCGGTGGATAAACTCTACTCATCTGTGCCAGCTAACTACTGATCTTACAGGCACTCCTACCTCAACCGTGCTCTCGGCGACCACTGTTGAAACACCAGTTAGTCCTCTGAGCCAGGCTGTAAGGAGAGGTCTCCTTCTATCATTAGGCTCTGATACAAGGTACATGACAGTATCAACCGCCATGTCTGAGCCTACAGAAGTTGCCTCAAAGATGGATGATGTTTATACCGGCAATCTTCCAGCCTCACGCAAGCTGTGCAGTCTTTGGAAGAGGGGTAGACAACAAGTTTGAGACATGAGTAGTTCCTGCCAGTAACAGCTCCAGCATCCTCCATTACACTTTCACGGACTGTTCACCTCTCCTTCCGTGGTAATGCTTCCATCTGAGCCAAGAGTTCCCACTCCTGAAGGTGCCTCTGGGACGCAGCAAATTTCGGCCTTCTGCAAACACATGCCATCTGTATTTTTGCTTTGCAACCCCTAGACTTTCTCACTGGAATCCACCAAGGTGGGGTATGTAATTCATTGACAGCAAGGGCGGAGCCCCAGACCTGGCCCACCATGGTTGCTGGAGAACGACATACAAACGCATGCCCATGTCGTACTTCTTTGATTGCTATGACCCAACTTTTACAGGACTTCCAAGGCAGAGAATGCTCGTCTCCACATGTGCACTCCAGCAAGGGCGCAGAGCGGCTGAGGACTATGTTGCGGGACTTCAGATGCTGGAGCGCAGGACACCTAGTGGAATGATGCACCCATGCGACACCAGACATCCGCATAGGTCTTTCTGAGGAACATGAAAGATTGAACTTGCTTGAGTGGGAACATCCCAACACTTTGGAAGGACTTATCTTCCTGCAATGTCAGATTGACCGATCGGATCCGTGGAGCATCTAATCCAGAAAGATCTACCCCCGGCAGTACCGCCCTGTATGGATAATACCAGAGCTCCAGTTCCTGCCTTTCTCAAACCCGACCCCTGCCAAGATTCAGGTCCCTACCAATCCTACATCTGACGATCCTGAGCACCCATGCAACGGGATTGATGCAATCCACCATTATCCCCGAGGAGCGATAAACCGATGGCAGAAACCAACCTATGCGTTTATTTGCGGCTAGAAGCCGGCCATTATGTACGTGGGTGCCCTGCAAAAAGATTTTTGTAAATTTTCATCGTCTGGCTCCTGCTAATCTTTCAACAAGCTGTCTTGCTTAGGCAACACACCTTGCTCTTTTCCCCTCTTATTCTAGCTTCCGGAAGAACAATCCCAGTCAACGCTATGATTGATTCCTGAGCATTGCAGTCTGTTTCATTGACTTGGGCCTTTTGCCACCCTAGGCAAACATATTCCCCTGCGAAACCAAAGACGCATGGACTGGCTGTCTTTTAGCCGATAGCTCACGTATGAGATCTGGTTTAGTGACCCGAGAACACCGCCACTACCTTTTTACGGGTCTCCATCTCAGCAAAAGAGACTACCGAGCCGTGGTGCCATACATCCCCCCTTGTTCCCTGTCATTTTCTGGTCCTACCATGCTCTAATCCATAAAACCCCCAGATCAATTGGATGTCCGGAAATCAAGTTTCTATCACCATATGGCCAAGACATTGCATACCAGAACATCTGGGTGTAACCGCCAAACTACTGCTATTGTATGGAATCTGATTGAGATATACTTCGGTCTGTACCTGAACCTTAATCACCAGTACCTCAATGTTTTCAGTTAAACAGGGAGCAGACACTTGCCGCCCCATCGATCCCATATGACTGTCCGATTGACCTCCTGCCTGGAGATGAGATTCCAGTTTGGACACGTGTTTTCCGCTGTTAAAACAGAACAGGAGTCGTTGAAGGACTATGTCATTGATAATCTCAAAAAGGGGTTCATTCGCACCCGTCCTACTCTCCCCAGCAGAGCAGGGATATTCTTTGTAAACTTAGAGACCCATTCCCTCCGCCCCATGTGTGGATTATCGGGTAATTAAATAAAATCATGATGAAGAACCGCTACCCATTGCCCCTGATGCCCTAGTTATTCCAGAGACTACGGTCTGCACTGCATCTTGTACTAAACTAGATCTGAGGAGGGAGCTTATAACCTGATCCGCATTCGAGAAGTGGATGACTGGAAGACAGCCTTTCGTACCAGATTCAGGCATTTCGAGTGCCTTCATTGCTTTTGGACTCTGTAATGCTCCTGCCACGTAAGCACTTCAACATTGATGTGTTCCGAGCCTTAATGGATATTTTTCGTAAACGTTCCTACTGGACGATATTTTAATCTTCTAAGGTTCCTTGATCAACACCGAGAGCACACGTCAGGTATTGTGCTAGGCCACATTCGTCAATACAAACAATATGCAAAAAGTGTGAATTTGAGCGGCAGAGCATCCAGATTTTGGGATTGTGCAAATTCCACAGTCAGGAGTTCAAGATGGAATCCTCAAAAGGTGTCTGCCCATACTGAAGTGGCTGTACCCACAGACAAGAAGGGGTTACAGCGTTCTCATGAGTTTTGCAAACTTTTCATAGAAGATTCATTAACGGGTTCTCTGCCTTAATCACCCCCTGAACGCAGCCTGACTAAACAAAACTATGATTTTGCTGGAACTGCTCCAGGATGTTTTCAAAGCTCTAAAGAAAGTTTTCACCTCACTCCAATTCCTCAGTCCTCCTGACCCGTCCTATTACCCTACATTCATGAGGTGGGAGAATGCATCTAAAAACATGACAGCAGGGGCAGTTGTTTCCCAGTGGCACGGGGGTCACAAGGCCTTATGCACCCTGTGGCTTTTCTTTTCACGGAAAAATTATGACGTTAGGAGATCGTGAACTAGTGCCCATCAAAGCAGCACAAGCGAAGTGGAATACGTGTTGGAAGGCGCAAAACCATTCCTATACTAATTGGAAGGCCGGGTACCGGCCTGAAGTTATGGGAGGAGCCCGGAGGGTATTTAAGCAGCCCAAAGGCCGCCGGTCTTTGTCGGTTTCCTGTGCGTGATATCAGATACGTCAGACATCTAGGACCGACTCGTTCGAGACAAGCGCTGTTGGTGCCGGTTCGTGAGCTCCGTTTTCGTCTGTCCGTCTCCTCTTGTTGCAGTCCCGCGTTCCGTGTTCGTAAGTCGTGTTGTCCCTTCGTGTCGCACTCGTGTCGCCGAGTCGCAGTTCGTTCAAAGAGTCTGGTTCGGCTGTCGCAGGTAGGGCTTCGGCTCCCATGTTTTACGTTCTCATGCACTGCTTATCATGTCACTAAACTGTGGTCTGCGTAGCTCACGAACCACGCGCTGCTTGTCTCGAAACCTAAACACTTACTCGCACGTTTTTGGTTGTACACGATCGGGAGCCATCTAGCGGCACGCACATTCAGGGCCGCCCGCCACAAACACTCCGACCGATGCCGCATCCGGCACTCAAGGGTTCCCCTTACGCGGTCGTGCTACGCAGTCTTCGAATCGTTCAAACACACGACTCACGCACGGGTGCCGTTCGCACTCACACGTATCGTTCATGTCCTGCCATTATTCGAATCGGTGGCGCCAGCGAGCGTGCCAAATCGCTATTCACATTCCGAAGCACTGTTGGCATACTAATTGTACGAATCACTTCGACCGTGTCGAAACATTTCACGTGTTAGCATGACAATCATTTCATCATTTCAAACATGGCTAACGTATCAGGCCATTCGGTCATGCTAAATCATTTCGCATCAGTTAAACAGGGCGTTCATGCCATCGCTTCGATCCTGGTCCGGTCGCATCCATACATGCTCCGATCGGGGCGATCCAGATGCACGACTACCCGGCCTCATTTCGATACATGCGCCAAGGGCGGAATCACATCACTGGTTGCGTACATTCCTGATTCTTGCCCCTGTCATGGTATATCATTTCTGTCACCTTACCACGCCCGGCATGTATGCAGTCACTTCCCCGCACTGATTCGTGTCGGCGTGCCCCAGGCCGGCCTCATTTCAATACATGCGCCAAGGGCGGAATCGCATCACTGGTTGCGTACATTCCTGATTCTTGCCCCTGTCATGGTATCTCATTTCTGTCACCTTACCACGCCCGGCATGAATGCAGTCACTTCCCCGCACTAATTCGTGTCGGCGTGCCCTAGGCCCGGCCTCATTTCAATACATGCGCCAAGGGCGGAATCGCATCACTGGTTTGCGTACATTCCTGATTCTTGCCCCTGTCATGGTATCTCATTTCTGTCACCTTACCACGCCCGGCATGAATGCAGTCACTACCTCGCACTAATTCGTGTCGGCGTGCCCTAGGCCCGGCCTCATTTCAATACATGCGCCAAGGGCGAATCGCATCACTGGTTTGCGTACATTCCTGATTCTTGCCCCTGTCATGGTATCGCATTTCTGTCACCTTACCACGCCCGGCATGAATGCAGTCACTACCTCGCACTAATTCGTGTCGGCGTGCCCTAGGCCCGGCCTCATTTCAATACATGCGCCAGGGGCGGAGTCGCAAAAAAAAGAAAAAAAAAGAGACTTTGATTCTTGTCCTTGTCATGTTATATCATTTCTGTGTCACCTTACCACGCCCCGGCGTTAATTGGTCACCTGCCTGTACGAATTCGCGCCGGCGTGCCCTAGGCCGGCCGCATTTCTACAAAAAAAAAAAATAGGGGGAGCTTGGAGTCGGACCCGGTGGCAGCTGGATGTCACAGTTCGGCCCTCAGCAATACCCAGGGCAGTTAGCCTCGTTTCACGGTTGCCTCATTTCTGTACGTGCTCCAGAGTCCGGCTCACAGTCACCCCCATACGGTACGAACGGGCCGGGCCCTGTCACGGGAAGTTCGTTCAGTTAAGGCAACATGTCAAGATCAGTCATCGTGTTGTCATCTGTCATTTGATCCCACAGCGGTCTCGGGCAGTCGACTTAAGTCACTATCGCCTGTTGTTATCATCTACGTTGGGTTCCGTCGCTCTGGACGGCAGCAGTTTAAGGCTCTTGCAAATAGGTACTTTCTCTCACACTCTCTCAGGTCAGTCGGATTCAGTAGGTCCACCTGCACCAGCTTGAATCAGGGTTCCAGCAGGTAAAAAAAAAAAAAAAAAATAAAAATAAAAAATATAAAATAATAAAACAAAAACGCAGGGGCACGGGGGGGGCTCCTGCTTTCTCATGGCAGGTACGTATATCATAGGTGACACGTCCAAACTCATTTCTTGTCACCTCTTTATAGGCCCAGCCTGCAGACACGTGACCAGTCTACTAAGTAACGGGTCTCTGGCAGCCGCCATGTCATCAGTACCATGCGGCAGCGATGACCTCACCACCCCCCCGCTATCTCCGGCATCAGCCTCCGAGGCTGGCAGTGTCCAGTCCCTTAGGGCATGGACAATTCCCAGCTGTCCGCCGAGCTGAGACGCAGAGGGATACCCTTCTCGTCCGCGGCCAGGAAGGCGAGCTATTCAGGCTCCTCTTCCCACCACCGGCCGCAGCAAGCCCCAGCAGCCAGCAGGCGTCTCTGGAATCGATTTTTCAGCCGCCGTCGCTCAGCTACACACCCTCGTGTCTTCCCTGTCTTCCTCAATCGTTGAGGTCCAGGGACAGGGTGTGTCTCGTCTAGAGACCAGCCCGGCTGCCACGGTTCCGGACCCTGCGGTGGTCCCAGCCATCAGTGCACCGGCCGCAGGTAGTGAGCTTGCCACGACTACCGTTCACCCTTCCCACCTGGTGCCACCCAGCGTAAGGAAGGACATTCTAGAGGGCAGAGACGTTAACCTGGCCTCACTCTTGATCTCGGTCCATGACTTGGCCGAGAACAAGGCCTACACCTGGGGGGACTCTCGGTGGTTTTGAAAGCGAAGGATCCGAGGCTCAACAGAAAGCTCACGGTGCCCGAGTTCACGCTCGCTTTCGGCATGTTTAGGGACGTGCTGTGCTCAGCCTCCCCCGGCAGACGGGAGGGGAGGAACTGGAACCTCTACCTCCATTTGATCGTAGACCTGGGCCACAAATACGGTGGCTCAGCGTTCTAACGACTATCATCGGACAAAATCCTTCTCGGCCAAAGCCGCAGCCAGATTCTCACAGTTTCATTTGACAACGGACTGGAGCGTAGTGGACACGGAGTTGTTTCTGCCCGCCACTTCGCGGGGGGGGGGGGGGGTCTTTTCGCTCCCCGCTATGTGCTGTCTGTCAGTCAGCGTCCCACACCACGGTCTGGTGTGCCAACATAGCCTCTGTCCATCCGATAGCTAGCACGGCCTCTACCAGCACGAGCCAGGCTCAGCAGGCCCCGGCGCAAGGGCAAAAGGTGGACAAGTTGGGGGGCGTCCGGGGGGGGTGCGGATGGGGTTGGGGGGGGCCGCCATTTGCAACAATTTCAATTACGGCTCCTGCAATTTCAGCCATGCCGGCTCTTGCACGTTTGCACCCTATGCCAGAGGGCGCACCCCAGGATCCTATGTGAGGTCAAACAGAAGAACCATGACTAAGCCGGGTCAATGCCCTGGCTCGGTGTTTTACTTGGACCTCACACCCCCACTCCGTCCACTCGCCAGCTACCTCATCCGGGGTTTCAACCGATGGGTTTCATACCGGGCTCATCACCCTGCCCCTCCACTCCACCCACGAATGTCCGAACCTACGCTCAGGACACCAGCAACAGATGAGCCAGCGATTGAACCGTTCCTTCTGCAGACGGATTGGATCGGAGGACTTCATGATAGGTCCCGCGTTCCGTCAGTCTCCTTTAAGAACCACATTAGTCCGGATTTGTGAGTTCTTCTTTGCTGAAAGCCTGGGTTGTATGTAGTGGGCAAAGACATTGTAGTTTGGGTAGCTTATAAAAACAACCGCTGTGATAGGGCATGCTAAAAATCTGTGCGAGTTCCCATCCACCTTTTAAAGTGTTGCGCTTACCAGTGGGCTATGACCATAAAAGCTCTGCATATTAATCCTGCAACTTCCCAGGTGGAGATGGACTGATAGGATCAAGTTTTTTCAAAAACCACAAAAAAAAAAAAAAAAATCTGGGACACCCACTCAGTAGGAAAAAGAACCTCCACAGACTCCGCTCCAATCAGGGGACAATCAAACAGGTCAGCCTCAATATACAAAAAAAGGGGGGCCGCACATATAGCGTGATACTGATAAGCAATAGTTTTATTAAAAAGGATTAAAAAACACTTACACAGAGAGAATAAAAAACGAACACATTTCAACACAAAAAATAACCGGCGCGGGCCGGCCAGTGTAACCCGTCCCCGTTCACGATCTCCGTGGGTGGCGTCAGTGCGTGCCTTCCAGTGGAAAGGCACGCAGTGACGCCACCACGGAGATCGTGAACGGGGGACGGGTTTACCCTGGCCGCCGGGGCTGCGTGAGTTGACTGTGTTCGTTTTATTCTATTCTGTGTAAGTGTTTTTAAATCCTTTTAATAAAATAAGGCTTTATCAGTATCACGCTATGGGGCGGCACCCCCTTTTGGTTGTATATTTGAGCTGCACCAGTTTTGTTCGTCCCTGATTGGAGCGTATTCAGTGGAGGTTCTTTTTCCTTCTGAGTGGGTGTCCCCAGATTTGATTGATCCAATCAGCCATCTCCCCACCTGGGAAGTTGCAGGCTGCATAGGCGTGCTTTTTGGTCAGAGCCCATCGGGTAATGCGCAAAATTTTAAAGGTGGAGGGGATAGCACTAGATTTTTTGCCTGCCTATCACAGCCGCGTTTAATTATGAAACCAAACCTTACAAGTTGCCAACTACATAACAACCAGGCTTTCCTAGCAAAGAAGGTCTCACAATCAGGGGAACTAATTGGTTCTTATCGGACTTGATTCATTAATACTCTGTGGGAATTCCTTTTTTAGTGACGTTGTGTGTATGCAGTTTAATTCACCTTTTATTGCATCTTGGTCATTCTTGTGCTTTTTGTTCTATTTTAGGTGTTATTTATTTCTTTTGGACGCTAGCTTTAGTTTATTAATATACTTTGTGTGTGATTATCCCACTTCTATGCATCAGCCTTTTAAGATCGGGTTTTTTAACTATTTTTCCCTTTTTTTTAGAGCGGTTTATTTTGTTTTTTAGTTAGTCTCCCTTAAACTTCTGGAGGGTTAGCCACTATCGGGCTTTGTACAGGAATATTTTCAATAAAAACGTCTGGCGTGTATATCTGTCAGCGCCTCATTCGCCGTCCCTGTCGCTCCCAGTCTCAACTCGCCCGCTCGTCCCCTCATCAAGTGAGGGAGCGATATTATTTCGCGACCAAATTGACCTTCGGGTCTAAGAGTAGTCCTTGGGCAGCAAGGCAGAATCTGGCCATGTGGGGAACACTTTCTTAGTAATTGGAACGGTGTGTCCCTGTTCATTACCAGTCGTGTCCACGCAGTCACCTCAGTGGTACCGATGCGGCGGCAATCCACAGGATGCGCCGCCATTTTTTTGGCCATTTGGGTTCGCCGCCCCTTGGCCTCCTCAAGCACTAGCCACACCAGGGCTTCACTACCACGTCAGCCCTCTTTGAGCTCTTCCCTCGTAGCAGCCGCTCACCTATGGGGTCACCCATTGGTCTGGACAGACGGTGGCGTTCACGACAGACAATCTAGCCACAGCCAAGATCATCAGCAAGGGCAGGCCTAAATCCAGGCCTCGTCATGTCCTTCCTCCGCAGACTGGGGTCCAGCTATCCCTACAGCAATCAGTTCAATGTTTACTGCTCATTCATTCCAGGGAAGTTTAACTCAGCGCTTATTGTCATTCTCACCTAGCACTGTCCACAGCACGGATACGCCAGTACGTGGCCGGGGGTCCGCACTACTTGTTCCACTTCAAGACCCCCCCGCGAGGCCTTCGGTGTTCTCCTGCCATGCAGTGAGGGCTACTACTACGTAGAGCAGAAACACCAGCCGCCAGTCAGCAGCCGAAGCGGCGGCCTGCCTATCACGGGGGAGATCTTCAAGGGAATGTCTGACATCCTGGATAGGTCCCCTTTCGGTCTCCTCCTCAGCACCATCCTGCAGGCTGCGATACACATGGCGTTTTATGGGTTTCTACGGCCAGCGAGTTCACTCGCAGCCACCCAGCCGGTCCAGTCTTCATAGAAGTAGTCTCTGCCGCCACCAGGATCACTACGTCCTTCTGGGAGCTTGCGACAATCCAAAACTCAGGCAGCGAGGTTCCGTGAGTAGATGTGCACCTGGACTGAGAATCACAACAACGGGTGCCCAGTTGCCAGTGTTGAACCGCTTGACGGCACTGCTATCCGACCGCCCAGGGTCCAGTCCGCTTCTACCCTGTCCCGGTATAACCCCTCAACTCGCGCTCAGCTTCGTGGAACATGTCCGTCCTTCTCGCAATCTTCACGTGGGTCACCCCTGCCAGTACTCCCGGGGGCATTCTTTCCGGGATTGGGCGGCCACGACGGCCTCAGACAGGGGTTCCGGACCATGTAATCAAGGAACTGGCTCTGGAAATCGGGCCTGCTTCTACTCGCTCCACAATCCTAACCCACAGTTACGAGATGGGGCCTCAGGGGCCTTTTGCTCGTCTTACTCTCTTTCAGTTGACATTACCTTAATAAATAATTATGTTGAATTCATCCCTACACTCAAGGTTTTTGCCCCCCCGGTATTTTTTGTTGGGTATCCTGAGTAGACCAAGGGGCACACTTCAGGTCCTATTTCATGTTGGTGAGTTTTGTGTTGTTCCTATATGTCATCTTTAACTCATGGTCGTCCGTTTAGGGCTCTAGACCATAAATGAGGAAGGCCGGGTACCGGCCTGAAGTTTATGGGAGGACACCCGGAGGGTATTTTTTAAGCAGCCCGAAAGACGCCGGCGGTCTTGTGTGTCGGGTTTCCAGTGGCGTGATACCCACCCACCAACTCCCATTTAAAAAAGCCTCTTCCAAGTATTCTTACCCCAGACTAAATACTCCATTCCACATTATTCCATAACTACTTCCTTAAAAAAATAATATAATAATAATAAATAAATAACTAATAATCTTCTATAAAAAAATTAGAATTAAACTTAATAAAAAAAAAAAATAATAAAATACTACAAAAATAAAATATATTAAAAAAAATTATTAAATAATAATAAAAATATTAAACTACTACTTCATATAAACCACCATTCACTTTATCTAGGAATGAGCCCCGCCGTATTTTGGTGGACTCATAACGGTAGACCAAGTCCTCGACTTTCAGGTCTAATTTCCATGTTGGTGAGGTTATTGTGTTGTTCCTATAAGATGACATCTTACTCAAGTCCGTTCCTAGGGCTCTTAGACCATAAAGATATATTGACCATAAAAATCTGGAGTATTTAAATCTGCAAACTCTGAAGCCGCGACTAGCTCGATGGCCCCTGTTTTTTCCTCTCGATTTTCTTTCACATTACATACTGACCTCGAACAAAAAAACATAAACCGACGCACTGTCCCGTATGTACGATGACCCCAAGGACTTGTCAACTCCAGATACCATCCTGCACACAGAACTTCCTACTATTACAAAGGTATTTTCGTTCAAAATCAAACAGGCTTAAAAAAATTCTACACCCCTGGAATTACCTGACACCGAGATAAGATTCGTTGAAAAGTATCCCAAATTTTTTTCCAGAA
>CM053033.1:78539218-78656718 GCA_028564925.1 Lithobates sylvaticus | reverse complement strand
GAGATGGCCACTCCAGAACCTTCACTTTATTCTGCTGTAGCCAATGACAGGTCAACTTGGACTTGTGTTTTGGATCATTGTCATGTTGGAATGTCCAAGTATGTCCCATGCGCAGCTTCCTGGCTGATGAATGCAAATGTTCCTCCAGTATTTTTTGATAACATACTGCATTAAACTTGCCATCAATTTTGACCAAATTTCTTGTGCCTTTTTGTAGCTCACACCCCCCAAAACATCAGCGATCCACCTCAGTAGGAATGGTGTACCTTTTTTATCATAGTCCTTGTTGACTCTCCAAATGTAGCGTTTATCGTTGTGGCCTAAAAGCTCAATTTTGGTCTTATCACTCCAAATGACTTTGTGCCAGAAGGTTTGAGGCTTGTCTCTGTGTTTGGCGTATTGTAAGTGGGATACTTTGTGGCATTTGCGTAGTAATGGCTTCTGTCGACTCGACCATGCAGCCCATCTTTCTTCAAGTGCCTCCTTATTGTGCATCTTGAAACAGCCACACAACATGTTTTCAGAGAGTCCTGTATTTCATCTGAAGTTATTTGTGGGTTTTTCTTTGCATTCCAAAAATTTTTCCTGGCAGTTGTAGCTGAAATTTTAGTTGGTCTACCTGACCGTGGTTTTGTTTCAACAGAACCCCCTCATTTTCCGCTTCTTTTTTAGAGTTTGAACATTGCTGATTGGCATTCTTAATTCCTTGGATATCTTTTTATATCCCTTTTCCTGTTTTATACAGTTCCCGCAGATCCGTTGACAATTATTTTGCTTTCCCCATGACTCAGAATCCAGAAACGTCAGTGCGTCGACCGATATATCGGCCGGCCGATATATCGGCCGATATTTGGCTGTTTTTGAGAAATCGGCATCGGCCGATTATTGTTTAAACCAGGCCGATTTCGCGGCCGCAACGCTATACCCGCAACGCTATACCCGGCCGCCTGCAGTGTAGCATGTGACATCTTCCCCTGCGCGGCCGGATGGGAAGAAAGTTTACAAGCACGGGACCGCTCCGTTCCGCCCCCCCCCCCCTGGGCCCCGCCCCCCCCCCCCCCTTCGGCCCCCGCCCCCCCCCCCCCTCCGGCTGCCCCCCCCCCCTCCGGCGCGCTGTAAGAGACGAGCCTCCGCAGGAGATCGTGGCAAGCACCAGCTAAGCTTCCCTGCTAAGGCGGAGCCTGCTGGATGCTGCTATTTCTCCTGCTCTGTGATTGGTCAGCATCTATCTGCATACACCTAGCCCTATCAGGTGCATGCAGATAGATACCAGCATGTATGGAGGGTAAGTGAGAAAAAGTGTGCTACTGTGCCCCCCCTGCAGACTTTATTTAATGTCCTCCACAGCCACCTCTGTACCCCCCCTCCTCCACTCACCTCTCTGTACCCCCCCCCCCCCCTCTCTGTACCCCCCCCTCCTCCACAGTCACCTCTCTGTACCCCCCCCCTCCTCCACAGTCACCTCTCTGTACCCCCCCCCCCTCCTCCACAGTCACCTCTCTGTACCCCCCCCCCTCCACAGTCACCTCTCTGTACCCCCCCCCCCCCCCCCCCCCTCCTCCACAGTCACCTCTCTGTACCCCCCTCCTCCACAGTCACCTCTCTGTACCCCCCCCTCCTCCAGTCACCTCTCTGTACCCCCCCCTCCTCCAGTCACCTCTCTGTACCCCCCCCCCCCCTCCAGTCACCTCTCTGTACCCCCCCCCCCCCCCCCCCCTCCTCCAGTCACCTCTCTGTACCCCCCCCCTCCTCCAGTCACCTCTCTGTACCCCCCCTCCTCCACAGCCACCTCTCTGTACCCCCCCTCCTCCACAGCCACCTCTGTACCCCCCTCCTCCACCGCTACCTCTCTGTACCCCCCCTCCTCCACCGCTACCTCTCTGTACCCCCCCTCCTCCACCGCTACCTCTCTGTACCCCCCCTCCTCCACCGCCACCTCTCTGTACCCCCCCCCTCCTCCAGTCACCTCTCTGTACCCCCCCTCCTCCACAGTCACCTCTCTGTACCCCCCCTCCTCCACCGTCACCTCTCTGTACCCCCCCTCCTCCACCGCTACCTCTCTGTACCCCCCCTCCCCCCCCCTCCTCCACCGCTACCTCTCTGTACCCCCCTCCTCCACCGCTACCTCTCTGTACCCCCCCCCCCTCCTCCACCGCTACCTCTCTGTAACCCCCCTCCTCCACAGTCACCTCTCTGTACCCCCCCCTCCTCCACAGTCACCTCTCTGTACCCCCCCCTCCTCCACAGTCACCTCTCTGTAACCCCCCTCCTCCACAGCCACCCCACCCCCCCCCCTCCTCCACAGTCACCTCTCTGTACCCCCCCGCCTCCAGTCACCTCTCTGTACCCCCCCTCCTCCACCGTCACCTCTCTGTACCCCCCTCCTCCTCCTCCACCACCTCTCTGTACCCCCCCTCCTCCACCGCCACCTCTCTGTACCCCCCCTCCACCTCCACCTCTCTGTACCCCCCTCCTCCACCGCTAACTCTCTGTAACCCCCCTCCTCCACCGCCACCTCTCTGTAACCCCCCTCCTCCACCGCTACCTCTCTGTAACCCCCCCCCCTCCCACGCTACCTCTCTGTAACCCCCCCCCCCCCTCCTCCACCCACCTCTCTGTAACCCCCCTCCTCCCCCCTCCTCTGTAACCCCCCTCCTCCACCAGTCACCTCTCTGTAACCCCCCTCCTCCACAGTCACCTCTCTGTAACCCCCCCTCCTCACCTCTCTGTACCCCCCCCCCCACCTCACCTCTCTCTGTACCCCCCCCCCCCCCCCCTCCTCCACAGTCACCTCTCTGTAACCCCCCCTCCTCCACAGTCACCTCTCTGTAACCCCCCCCCCCTCCTCCACAGTCACCTCTCTGTAACCCCCCCCCCTCCACACCCCCCACCTCTCTGTAACCCCCCTCCTCCACAGTCACCTCCCCCCTCCTCCACAGTCACCTCTCTGTAACCCCCCTCCTCCACAGTCACCTCTCTGTACCCCCCCCCTCCTCCACCGTCACCTCTCTGTAACCCCCCCTCCTCCACAGTCACCTCTCTGTAACCCCCCCTCCTCCACCCACCTCTCTGTACCCCCCCCTCCTCCACAGTCACCTCTCTGTAACCCCCCCTCCTCCACAGTCACCTCTCTGTACCCCCCCCCCCCCCCTCCTCCACAGTCACCTCTCTGTACCCCCCCTCCTCCACCGCCACCTCTCTGTACCCCCCCTCCTCCACCGCTACCTCTCTGTAACCCCCCTCCTCCTCCGCTACCTCTCTGTAACCCCCCCCTCCCCACCGCCACCTCTCTGTAACCCCCCTCCTCCACCGCCACCTCTCTGTAACCCCCCTCCTCCACCGCCACCTCTCTGTAACCCCCCCCCCTCCTCCCGTCACCTCTCTGTAACCCCCCCCCCTCCTCCACCGTCACCTCTCTGTAACCCCCCCCCCTCCTCCACAGTCACCTCTCTGTAACCCCCCCCCTCCACCCCCCCTCTCTCCCCTCCTCCACCTCTCTGTAACCCCCCTCCTCCACAGCCACCTCTCTGTACCCCCCCCCCCCCTCCTCCACAGCCACCTCTCTGTACCCCCCTCCTCCACAGCCACCTCTCTGTACCCCCCCCCCCCCTCCTCCACAGCCACCTCTCTGTACCCCCCCCTCCTCCACAGCCACCTCTCTGTACCCCCCCCTCCTCCACAGCCACCTCTCTGTAACCCCCCCTCCTCCACAGCCACCTCTCTGTAACCCCCCTCCTCCACAGTCACCTCTCTGTAACCCCCCTCCTCCACAGCCACCTCTCTGTAACCCCCCTCCTCCCCCCCTCCTCCACAGCCACCTCTCTGTAACCCCCCCCCCCACCACCTCTCTGTAACCCCCCTCCTCCACAGTCACCTCTCTGTACCCCCCCCCCCCTCCTCCACAGTCACCTCTCTGTACCCCCCTCCTCCACAGCCACCTCTCTGTAACCCCCCTCCTCCACAGTCACCTCTCTGTACCCCCCCCCCCCAGTCACCTCTCTGTACCCCCCCTCCACACGCCACCTCTCTGTAACCCCCCCTCCTCCACAGTCACCTCTCTGTAACCCCCCCTCCTCCCCCCACCGCCACCTCTCTGTACACCCCCTCCTCCACCGCTACCTCTCTGTACCCCCCCTCCTCCACCGCCACCTCTCTGTACCCCCCTCCTCCACAGCCACCTCTCTGTAACCCCCCCCCCCTCCACAGTCACCTCTCTGTACCCCCCCTCCTCCACAGTCACCTCTCTGTACCCCCCTCCTCCCCCCCTCCCCCCACCCCTACCCCTCTGTACCCCCCCCCCCGCCCCCACCCGCCACCTCTCTGTACCCCCCTCCTCCACCGCCACCTCTCTGTAACCCCCCTCCTCCACCGCCACCTCTCTGTACCCCCCCCCCTCCTCCACCGCTACCTCTCTGTAACCCCCCTCCTCCACCGCGACCTCTCTGTAACCCCCCTCCTCCACCGCCACCTCTCTGTAACCCCCCTCCTCCACCGCCACCTCTCTGTAACCCCCCCTCCTCCACCGCCACCTCTCTGTAACCCCCCTCCTCCACAGTCACCTCTCTGTACCCCCCCCCTCCTCCACAGCCACCTCTCTACCCCCCCCCCCCTCCTCCTCCACAGTCACCTCTCTGTACCCCCCCCTCCTCCACAGTCACCCTCTCTGTAACCCCCCTCCTCCACAGCCACCTCTCTGTAACCCCCCCCCTCCTCCACAGTCACCTCTCTGTAACCCCCCCCCTCCTCCACAGCCACCTCTCTGTAACCCCCCCCCCCCCTCTCTGTAACCCCACTCCTCCACCTCTCTGTAACCCCCCCTCCTCCACCACAGTCACCTCTCTGTAACCCCCCTCCTCCACAGTCACCTCTGTAACCCCCCTCCTCCACAACCCACCCCCCCTCCACAGCCACCTCTCTGTAACCCCCCTCCTCCACAGTCACCTCTCTGTAACCCCCCTCCTCCACAGGCACCTCTCTGTACCCCCCCCCCTCCTCCACAGTCACCTCTCTGTAACCCCCCCCCTCCTCCCACACCACCTCTCTGTAACCCCCCCCCCCACCTCCCCCCCACGCCACCTCTCTGTACCCCCCCTCCTCCACAGCCACCTCTCTGTACCCCCCCTCCTCCACGCCACCTCTCTGTAACCCCCCTCCTCCACAGCCACCTCTCTGTAACCCCCCTCCTCCACAGCCACCTCTCTGTAACCCCCCTCCTCCCGCCACCTCTCTGTACCCCCCCCCCCCTCCTCCACAGCCACCTCTCTGTAACCCCCCTCCTCCACGCCACCTCTCTGTACCCCCCCCCCTCCTCCACAGTCACCTCTCTGTAACCCCCCCTCCTCCACCGCCACCTCTCTGTACCCCCCCCTCCTCTGTAACCCCCTCCTCACACGCACCTCTCTGTACCCCCCCTCCTCCACCCACCTCTCTGTACCCCCCCCCCCTCCACCGCCACCTCTCTGTACCCCCCTCCTCCTCTCTGTAACCCCCCCCTCCTCCACCACCTCTCTACCCCCCCCTCCTCCACCGCCACCTCTCTGTACCCCCCCCCACCTCTCTGTACCCCCCTCCTCCTCTCACCCCCCTCCTCCTCTCTGTAACCCCCCCTCCTCCACCGCTACCTCTCTGTAACCCCCCTCCTCCACCGCTACCTCTCTGTAACCCCCCTCCTCCACCGCTACCTCTCTGTAACCCCCCTCCTCCACCGCTACCTCTCTGTAACCCCCCCTCCTCTGTAACCCCCCCCCTCCACCGCCGACCTCTCTGTAACCCCCCTCCTCCACCCTCGCCTCTCTGTAACCCCCCTCCTCCACCGTCACCTCTCTGTAACCCCCCCCTCCACAGTCACCTCTCTGTAACCCCCCTCCTCCACAGTAACCCTCTCTGTAACCCCCCTCCTCCACACCCCCCCACCTCCCCCACCCCCACCTCTCTGTAACCCCCTCCTCCACAGCCACCTCTCTGTAACCCCCCCCCCTCCTCCACGGCCACCTCTCTGTAACCCCCCTCCTCCACAGCCACCTCTCTGTAACCCCCCTCCTCCACAGCCACCTCTCTGTAACCCCCCTCCTCCACAGTCACCTCTCTGTAACCCCCCTCCTCCACAGTCACCTCTCTGTACCCCCCTCCTCCACAGTCACCTCTCTGTAACCCCCCTCCTCCACAGCCACCTCTCAGTAACCCCCCTCCCCCCCCTCTGTCACCTCCCCCCCCCCTCCTCCACAGTCACCTCTCTGTAACCCCCCTCCTCCACAGCCACCTCTCTGTAACCCCCCCCTCCTCCACAGCCACCTCTCAGTCTGTACCCCCCCCTCCTCCACAGTCACCTCTCTGTACCCCCCCCCTCCTCCACAGTCACCTCTCTGTAACCCCCCTCCTCCACAGTCACCTCTCTGTAACCCCCCCCTCCTCCACAGTCACCTCTCTGTAACCCCCCTCCTCCACAGTCACCTCTCTGTAACCCCCCTCCTCCACAGCCACCTCTCTGTACCCCAGTGGTGGTGCGTCCATAAGGGGCGCACGGGCGCCACCACCTCTCTCCTGTCACGTCTCTTTTACCATAGATAGGTTTGTGCATGGTATTTTTTGTAAGCACCTGATTGGAGTCATAGGCTCTAATAGGCGTCCAAAAAGGTAGTACTGGGCGCTCGCTGTTCACTCAGCGCTGTGTTAGGAAAGCGAATGAATCGCTTTCCTAACACTGAACCGCCTCTCAGCCAATCAGGTGCTCGGATCTGTTACCTGTCACCTGATTGGCTGAAACGACAGGCACTGTGATTGGACGCCTATACAGAGGACAGGAGAAGACCGAGGGTTGTGGAGCACACCGCCGCCGTGACCCGATACTTTACCGAGACAGGGTAAGGCCCCTTTCACACTGGGGCGGTTTTCAGGCGGTACAGCGCTAAAAATAGCGCCTGTACACCGCCTGAAAAAAACCGGCCCCATTCACTCCAGTGTGAAAGCCGGCGGGCTTTCACACTGGAGCGGTGCGCTAGCAGGACCGCAACAAAAGTCCTGCTAGCTGCATCTTTGGAGCGGTGAAGGAGCGGTGTATTTACCGCTCCTATACCGCTCCTTCCCATTGAAATCAATGGGAAACCGCGGGGATACCGCCCGCAAACCGCCGCTGCAGCGGCGCTTTGCGGAGGTTTTTAACCCTTTTGCGGCCGCTAGCGGGGGTTAAAACCACCCCGCTAGCGGCCGCATACCGCGGGTAAAACTATGGTAAAGCAGCGCTAAATATAGCGCTGCTTTACCGTCGCCGCCCCGCACCGCCCCAGTGTGAAAGCAGCCTAAGTGCAGAGCGGGCAGGGGATGCACACTTGCCGCATTTGATGGGGCACAGTGGCTGCAATTGATGGGCACAGTGGCTGCAATTGATGGGTTTTTTTTTTCCGTTTGTTTACGCCCTCCTAAAAAGTTTGAGCACCAGCCGCCACCGCTGTACCCCCTCCCTCCACAGCCACCTCTGTACCCCCTCCCTCCACAGCCACCTCTGTACCCCCTCCCTCCACAGCCACCTCTGTACCCCCTCCCTCCACAGCCACCTCTGTACCCCCTCCCTCCACAGCCACCTCTGTACCCCCCTACTTTAAAATGACTAAGATTGTAATTTGTATTTTTTAATAATTACAGTCTGATGATGGCTGAAAAGAAATCAAACCCAGTATGGCAGTATTTCAGTGAGCCAACATCAGGGAAGGCCAAGTGCAATATCTGCCAGAAATTGCTGAGCATGGGAGCAGAAAAAGGAAAGACTAAAAATACCACAAATATCTGGAATCATCTGAAAGTCCACCACCTCCAAGCTTATAAAGACGCACAGAGGGAGAAAGAAGCTATAGCTTCTTCTTCTTCAGCCAACTTTCAGCCCACTGTAGTACAGATGTTTGATTCTAAAAGAAAATGGCAAAATACTGATCCCCGGTCCAAGAAAATTGATACCCTAATCACAGAAATGATTGCCACAGACAACCAGCCCTTTACAGTTGTTGCAGATATTGGCTTCCAACGCTTGCTGGCAACAATAGAACCAAGATATTCAATCAAAAGTGAAAAATACTATCGCACAGACATGCTGGACAGTGTGTACAAAAAGGTTACACAGCGAATTAAGACACTAATTGCAACAGAGAATGCTGGCCCCTATTTGTCCTTCACAACAGACTGTTGGTCTGGTGAAACAGAATCACTTATGAGCCTAACATGTCATTTTATAGACAGTAACTGGGAAAGGAAACAGGTAATTCTAAATGTCAAGGCCATGTCTGGCTCCCATACTGGGGACTATATCAAGGAGATGTTCCTTGGCATGCTCAATGATTGGGATATCAACCAAGACAGAGTGGTGCTTGTGCTGCGAGACAGTGGTGCTAACATGATTAAAGGCCTCAGACTGGCAGATATACCAGACTTAAGCTGCAGTGCACACACATTGCAGCTTGTGGTGAAAGAGGGCATCAGCAGTCAGCGAGTAGTGGGGGACATCATTGCCAAATTAAAGACCTGTGCTACACACTTTAGCCACTCTGTGCTTGCAAAGCAGCGTCTTGGAGCCATCCAAAAAGAGCTTGGCCTCCCCCAGCACAGTATCATTCAGGATGTTCCCACCCGCTGGAACTCCACATTACATATGTTGCAGAGGATGCTGGAGCAGAAGCGTGCCCTGAATCTCTATGTAGCAGAACATGGCAAGGTTACCACACCTCCAGCAGAACAATGGGATATCATCTCAAATTTGATAGATACACTGGGCCCTATTGAGGAAGTGACTTTGGATATCAGCAAGGCAGAGGCCTCCATCTCCTGCATCATCCCATGCATTGCTGTGCTGAAGATGGTGCTTCAGGCAGAGGGTCACTCCACAAGGGGGATCAAAACACTTAGGGAAACCATGTGGCAAAGTTTGGAGAGACGATTCACAAAGTTGGAAGATACCAAATGTTTGGTGCTGGCAACACTGCTTGATCCTCGGTACAAGGGTCATGTATTTGCAGGGGACACACTAAGCAAAGCAAAAACTTGGCTGCGAGAAGAGCACGCTAGTGTGTCCGAGCAACAAAAAAGAGCCACCAGTGGAAACGAAGGACCAGAACCAAAACGGACCAGGACAAGGGTAGAAGAGGAGGAGGAACCCAGTCCCTCTGGTCTTCTGGAAAAAATGTATGCGAACATTTTGGGGGCTAATGGAACTCCAGCTGAAGAGAGTGATGAGCACTTAATTTCTGAGCAATTGGAAAAGTACCTCCGAGAGCCACTGATAGACAGACGGACTGGTCTGCCACTGGAGTGGTGGAAACAGAATGCATCCCGCCTGTGCCACCTTGCACCACTGGCAAGAAAATTTCTCTGTCCACCTGCCTCTTCTGTTCCCAGTGAAAGGGTATTTAGTGAGATTGGGATCATTTATGACAAGAAGAGGAGCAGGCTCACAGGAGAAAATGCAGAGAGACTGTGTTTCCTAAACTATAACCTGAAGCTCTTAAACTGGGAGTACCAAGAGAACTGTTAAGTGATGGATGCGGGTGAAGAAGAGAATCGGGGACTGGAACTGAACCAAAAACCCTAAAACTAAAGAAAAATTGCACTTTTTTATTGTTTACAAACTTACTTCAGTAATGGCCGTTATCTATTGCTGTTGATTTTCAAAAGTTTTTGTTACCTGTTTTTGTGTATTTTTAAGATACATAGTTGTGTTCTTATCTAACTGACATACATGTGCACTGCCTGGAGGCTTGTTGTGTACTTCTGTTAAATAAATGGTTAATTTAAGCAATTTTCTGTATCCCTTCTTTATTATTTAACTATACTGTTAGATTTTATGAAAAAAAAAAAAAAAAAAATCGGCCTTAAAAAATCGGCCTAAAAAATCGGCATCATATATCGGCCATCGGCTGCCCCAATTTCTAAATATCGGCATCGGCATCGGCCAGAGAAAAACCCATATCGGTCGACCTCTAGAACAGGCCCAAAAAATATGGAACAACGTCCCTCGTTCCACCTCACATCGCCAACAGCGATCATGAGGCCCCTGTCGAGAATCTACTAAAGCCCCATACACACGGTCGGACTTTTTCATGGATTCTGTCCGATCGGACAATGTTGTTGAAAAATCAGACCGTGTGTATGCACCATCGGACAGTGTTCGTCGGTTTGTCCGACGGACAAAGTCTTATCTCCTGCTGGAAAGATTTGCCGTCAACCCGGTCCGATCACACCAAACCCGATCGTGTGTACGGTTGTCCGACCGGACAAAGTGCTACGCATGCTCAGATCACATTACAAGACCAAAGCTATTGGCTACTAGCCTCTACGTTGTCCCGTCGTAGGCAACAAACGTCACCACGTTCAGAATGATCGGATTTTCCGACAACTTTGTCCGACCGTGTGTACGCAAAACCAACATCGGACAAAGTACGACGGACATGATCCGACGGACCTGGTCCGCGGATTGTCCGACCGTGTGTATTCTTTTTTTTTTTAATTATAATCTTTATTAGTTTTTCCATCTATAAAACATGTTTACACCTCAACACAATATTCCAGGACCAGTATCTTTTTTACATACATTTTGTACTTAACACATAGGTATATCTCTTTATGAAGATAAAAAAAGAGCACTCTATATTCCCTCCACTAAAAAGGAGGGAGCCGCTTTTTGAGTAATATTGCCTGGATTTACTCCTGTCTCATTATCCCCCCTTTCCCGCCTCCCCTCCCCCCCCCCCCCCCCACCCCCCCTCTATTCCAGCTGTATCTGGTGTATTCCCTCTATCCATGGTCTCCACATCCTATCAAATTCTTTCATATTATATCTCTTTATGTACGCGGCTCTCTCCTTCGGGAGGGTTTCATTCATTATATCGATCCAATTCTTTACTGTGGGTGGCATCTGTGATTGCCATCTCATCATTATCATCTTCCTGGCCTGATACATGCCCCTTAATATTGCCACTGTTGTACTTTTTGTTTCACCCTTTTCCTGTCTATACCCCAGGATACAAAGTACCACTTCCCTTTCCACTTCTTTTTTAAATATGCTCTTCAATACTTTTGTCACCCCTTCCCAGTACCGGAAGAGCTTGGGGCATCTCCATACCATATGGACCAGGTCCCCCTGCCCCTGGCACCTCGGACACTTATCATTAGGCCTTCTTCCAAATTTACATAACAGCTTTGGTGTATAATACGCTCTGTTGAGTAGCATCAGATGTGAGAATTTCTGGGCGGGCGAAACCGATATCATCGGGGCTAGTTCTAGTATTCTCTTCCATTGTCCCTGTGGAATGGCACCTAGATCCTGTTCCCATTTTTTTTTTACCTCCAGCAGCTTTACTTCGCCTAGGGTCCCTCTGTTCAGTAGTTTATATATCACAGATATTAATCCTTTAGTGGATCCTGGCTCCCCAATAACCTGTAGCACTGGTAGTTCCTCCCATACCATAGGTTGGTTTCGAAACTGGGCTTCTAGGGCATGGCTTATTTGAAGATAACTAAACTGTGTATTCTGGGGGATATCAAATTCCCTTTTTAGTACTTCGAATTTTTTTATGGCCTGACCATCGTATATTTGGCTCACTTTTTTAATTCCCCTATTTTCCCACTCCCTGATTTTCCCCATTATACGTAATTCCTGTAGGTTGCTATTGTTCCAGATTGGGGTATATATGTTAGTCTCCATATATTTTAACTTTTTTTTGACGACTTTCCAAACTTTACTGACCATTTTTGTTGTTGGGTTCTTAGCCCCAAACGACCCTGCCTCTAAAGTTTCTATTATGGTCTCGTGTAGCGCGCCTGTCAAAAGAATTTTTCCATTAGGGGACCCTCCCTCTTGGGCACAACATCCCACTAATTGTTGTAACTGCGACGCTAAATAGTATATCTCAGGATTGGGCAGTGCAAGACCCCCTTCCCCTGAAGGGAGTTGCAGAGTCCGAAGCCGTATTCTTGCCTGTCCCCCCTTCCACACCAATTCCCTAAATAGACTCTCGATTTTATCAAACCATTTTCTGGGGATCCATATGGGGGCATTATGGAGCACATACAACAGTTGGGGCAGCCAAATCATTTTTATTAATGAACATCTACCGGCACTAGACAGGGGGAGGGATTTCCATGTTTTAATTTTCTCCCTAAACTTCCCCAATATTGGTATCAGATTATTATGCAAGTATTGATTGGGGTCTCTTGTTATCCTGATCCCTAAATATTTAAGGGAATCTACGACTGCTAATTTAGGGCTATTCCTTAGCATCCCTTCCCTTATTTCGGCCATCGGAAGGAGCTCTGACTTCGTCCAGTTGATCTCTAGACCCGTGAAACTACCAAACCTCTCCACAGCTTTCATTGCTTCCTCCAATGAGTGTTCTATGTCCCCCAGGAAGAGCAATATATCATCAGCATATAATGCTATACGCTCTTCTCCTGAGATCCTACGGAAACCTACAATGTCAGGGCTCCTTCTGATGTACTCCGCAAGGGGCTCCATAGCTAGCGCAAAGAGCAAGGGCGATAAAGGGCACCCCTGCCTGGTTCCCCTTTCCAATTTTATTTGATTTGAAAATCTATTGTTAATTTTTAATCTAGCTACTGGTCTGTCATAGAGCATCTTGATCCACCCGATCAGCGTGGGTCCAAATCCAAACTCTTCCAGTATACGCCAAATGTATTCCCACTCTATAGAGTCGAAGGCTTTGGTCACATCCAATGATAATATCGCCTTCGACCCTATATTATCTGTTGGCGTTTGAAGATTTAAAAAAGCTCTCCTTATATTTGTACTGGTTGATCGGTTTGCTATGAACCCAGACTGATCAGGGTGGACCAATTTTGAAATAACTTTATCCATTCTAGCTGAGATAACTTTAGCTAGAATTTTTGAATCCGTGCACAAAAGGGAGATTGGCCTATACGAAGCGGCATCTAGGGGATCTTTCCCTTCCTTATGAAGTACGATGATGGTAGCTTCTCTCATTGACTCAGGGAGATAACCCACCTCCATTGCCCCCCCTAAAACCTTCAACAGTTCCGGGAGCAGGATATCCCCATAGTATTTATACGTTTCCGTTGGGAGACCATCCGGACCCGGAGACTTTTGATTTGCCATGTCGGCTACAGCCTGTTGTAATTCGGAGAGCGTTATTGGGGAATCCAGACCAACTCTTTCTTCAAGTGTTATCTTCGGAAGGGCTACCTTCCCCAAAAAACTCTCCATCATTGATCTCCCCGCTCCCCTTACTCGTGCGGAGTATAAGTCCCTATAGAACTCCTCAAAGCTTTCCAGTATACTTTTGGAGTTCGAGGTTACCCCCCCGTCTCTACTTCGAATAGCTGATACATTACTGGGGGCCCTGTTCGCCCTTGCCACCTGGGCCAACATCCTCCCCACCATCTCTCCTTCCATGAAGGCCTCCTGCCTCTGTAACAACTGTTTGGTCTCGACTCTCTGGATTACACATAATTTATATTCCTGTTGTTTTTCCAGCCATTTTTCTTTCCCTTCCATTGTTGGGGCTAGAATATAATTAGCCTCCGCTGCAGCCGCTTCCCTCCTTTTTATTTTCTTCCTGTGCCCTTACCCCCTTGTTGTACTTCGCCACCTGCTGAATTAATAATCCCCTCAAGAAAGCCTTAAGGGTATCCCATATAATCCCTAATTCTGCTGTGTTTGCGTTGACTACAATAAATTCTCTCAGTGTTGGTGGGATGGTATCTATACTTCTGAGTATCTCAAACCAGCACGGGTTAATTTTCCACCCCCTCAATATTTCCTCCCTCCCTATCTTTAAACTAAGCATAAGGGGGGAGTGGTCCGAGATCCCCCTTGGCCAATACTCAACTGCTTCTACCAGCTCCAATGCCCTATCGTTTCCCATCACCATATCAATTCTGGAGAGGGTGGAGTGTGTGGCCGACCAGCAAGAAAATTGCTGAGCGTCAGGGTTCCGCACCCTCCAGAAGTCTATCCAACCCACCTCCTCCATAAACCGACTCAACTGCCCTTTCTTCATGTTTTCTGCTACCCTCTGGGCTGGGAATCTGTCCATATTGTAATCCAATACCTGGTTAAAGTCACCTATTATTATGATTGGTGTTCCCTGCTTATCCAACAGGAACTCGTTTAATTTAAGCATGATCTCCATTTTAAATGGGGGGGGGACATACACATTTGCTATCACCATCTTTTTATCTTCAATTTGACAACAGAGAAAAATATACCGGTCCATTTCATCTGGGATGGCTTGCATGCAGGAAAAATTCACCCCTTTCTTCACCATTATGCTAACCCCTCTACTGTATGAGCCATAAACCGAGTGGTACTGAAATTGGTATACCCCATTCTGCCTTTGTAGTTGTTGGGCTGTTTCTTTTGTCAAATGGGTTTCCTGCAGGCAAGCCACATCAATCCCATAGTTCCTCATCATAGAAAACACTATTGCCCTCTTACCCGCTGTGCCTAAGCCTCTTATATTCCATGACCCAATTCTTAATATTTTAGATTGCATCATTTTTCACCCAATGTATTTTAATCAGTAGTATTTTATCTCTATAGCAGTGTTTTCACCCATTATCCTAGTGGTTCCCCGTTGAAAAGCTCTATGTGTCTCCCTTTTTACTTCCCACTTCTGTGCGTCTACCGTGATTCTCTCTTTTTTATCAGTGGATGTACCCTTTTTCCCTTGGCCCTTTACACACCTTTGATCTGAAATATTACCCATACCCATCCCTCCCCCCCCCCCCCCCCCCCCCCCCCTCCCCACCTCTCTCGGTGAACCCCCCGGGGACTACCAGTGACCTTATCCCATACTCTTAACCCTTTCTTCACATACACCCTTATCAACATCCTCTCGTACCCGCCCACTGTGCCAACCCCCCCCCCCCCCCCCCCCCCCCCTCGTGTAATCTATTCTGAGTACCACAACTTATCACAATGCCAGTAACCTTTCCCTGTTCTCCTCCACCCATTTCTCTACCCCTCCTGGATCCTCAAAGTACCGGGTTTCCCCCAGGGCCGTTACCCTCAGTTTGGCCGGGTATAAAAGAGCATATTGAATTTTAAACTTTTGTAGTGAACGTTTGACCTGGGTGAATTCTGCCCTACGTTTTTGGAGCTCCTGAGAGAAATCTGAATAGAAAGAAATTTTAATCCCATTAAAAAAGATATTCCCTCTGTCCCTGGCTTTTCGCAGAAGTGTCACTTTGTCCTTAAAATTAAGGAACTTCATTAACAGGGTTCGTGGATAGCCTCCTGCTGGTGGTGGGCGGAACGGCACCCTATGTGCTCTTTCGATGCTAAATGATCTTGAAAAGGATTCTCTCCCAAAGGTCTCAGTTAACCAGCCTTCCAAAAATTCAGTAGGGTTGGATCCTTCACTCTTCTCAGGCATTCCCACTATCCTAATGTTATCTCTACGACTCCTGTTCTCGATTTCTTCCAATTTAACGGCTTGCCGGTGTAACTGCTCCCTCATGTTCTTCATCTCTTTAACCAGTGGAAGAACATCATCCTCCACCTGGCTGATCCTTCCTTCCAATACTGTGGTTCTCTCAGCTATCCTTTGCATGTCTTGTCTTACCAGTGCCAAGTCCTCTTTGACCCCCCTCATCTGTTCGCCCAAGTCTTTGAGCGAGTCATTTGAGGTTTTTACTGCTTTAAAAATGTCCATTAATGTGGGTTCTTTCTCCAGAGGTGGGGCGGGTCCTGCCCCAACCCCAATTGCTTCTATGCTTGTTTTTATATTTTGATCTGCGGCCACGGTGTTTTTACTTCCCTGTGTCTGTGTCTTTACCCCCTGGGCCCTTGGTGTTGCCGCATTTGATTGGCTCTGCCCTTGACTCTTTCTTTCTCCTGTACCTCCTTGTTGGATTTTGGACTGAGTCCCTTTTTTTGGGGGAGACGGCGGCATGGGTTGCCCCAGTGTATGCCCAGTTGTGTGTGCAAATTGCTCTAGTTTTGCTGCAGCAGCCATACCTGCTTGTTGGACACTTTTATCTTTATCTTTTGCAGATCGTAGCTGCTGCATTTTCCCTTCTCCTCTTATTTCACACAATATTTATATTTCCCTTCCCCCCCTTTTCCCCCCTCTTCTAAGCACGGGGGTCGGAGGGAGAAAAAAAAAAAAGAAAAAAAAAAAAAAAAAAAAGAAGAAACCACGCAGATGGTCAGGTAAGCGGTTGCTAAGGGGGTCCTGTATCAGCAGCAGTTCTTCTCATATAGGAGCACAAGCCAGGAGCCGAGAGGAAAAAAAAAAAGGCTTTTTCAACACCAGGGGCCAGAGCGGCCAGCGAAAGGAGAAAAAAAAAAAAAAAAAAAAAAAAAAAAAAGGGGAAAGCGGCCGAGGTTACGCTCAACCGTAGTTATGTCAGCAGCAACAGATCTTCCAAATATAGTCCTCGGGAGAGAGATCACCCTCTCCTCCTTATTTCAGATAGAACACAAACAGCGCAGTTAACTACTAAGCACTACCAGCGGGTACAGCAAGCAAGCAAAGAGATTTTTCCCGTGGGGGTATACGGGCAGCCAGCCAGGTGGTCCGTTGACATTCATGTATCAGCAGTATATCAACAGTATTACTTCATGTATAAGAGCCTTAACAGCCAGACAGGCCAATGTTTTCCTTTTACTTATGTATACTGTGTATGGGTGCAAGCAGCCAGGCACACAACATTTTTGAAATCACAGTTTACCTGCATGAAGGCACTGATAGCCAAACATGCACTCAACAGTATACAATGTCCGCTCCAGCTCTTACATACATAGCCCCTGGCAGATATATAAATAGAAAGCAAGAGGAGAGATTTTTCACGTGGGGGTATACAAACAGCCAACTAGGAGGTCAGTTGATATTCATATATCAGCGGTATATCAGCGGTATTATTTCATGTATAAAAGCCTTAACAGCCAGGCAGGCCAGTGTTTTCTTTTTACTTATGTATGTGTGCAGGCAGCCAGGCGCACAGCATTTTTGAAATCACAGTTTTCCTGCATGAAAGTACTGGTAGTAAAACATGCGCTCAGCAGTATACAATGTCCGCTCCAGCTCTTACATACATAATTGGACCTTTAGTAGGTATACATAGTCCTTGGCGGCTTTATAAATGGCAAGCAAGATGAGAGATTTTTCACGTGGAAGTATACAGACAGCCAGCCAGGTGGTCAGTTGACGTTCATATATCAGCGGTATATTAGTGGTATTACTTCATATATAAGAGCCTTGACAGCCAGACAGGCCAGTTTTTTCCTTTTACTTATGTGTGGGTGCCAGCAGCCAGGCATATAGCATTTTTGAACTCACAGTTTTCCTGCATGAAAGCACTGGTAGCAAAACACCTTTAGTAGATAGTATATACTATCTCTCTCAGCTGATAAAGAAAGTCCGCCTTGTGACACCAATATGAACAATATGGCTTTCATTCACTTCATTTCATCATTAATGACAGTTTATAAGGCGCAGGCACTAGACAGCATCGCTATGTTTCCCCTTTATTCCATTGCATGTTACTCACATGTCCAGCACTGAAGGTCTATGTGGGGTCAGCAGGTAGTTTTCAATCTTTTGCAACAGAGAGTCCAAGTCACACAGTGAATCTTAGTAACAGTCCTTTGGCAAACCTTGCTGGGCTTTTTTCCTTTACCTTTCCCCCACAAGCAGAGGACTGTGAGAAGGAGATTACACACAGCGTGTTCAGCGTGGGGGGCAGGGAGCAGGAGGCAGCTCATAGCATACCATAGCTTCTCATGACGGCTTCATCCAGAAGCTAGAAGGGGGAGGGGGTTGCACAGCAGCGTTCCTTCTCACACCAACTCTCCTTGCATCTCCTCAGCACTCCTCAGCACTCAGCCCTCTCTCCTCACATCCGGTCCCCTTTGAGCTATCCCATGGTGGTCCAGCATATTGCTAAGACCTTTCATGGGTGTATAGGTACACAAAGGTATACATTAATAAAAGAGAAAACACAATATTAATCAAAGAAATATTAATTAATTGGATTTATATGGCCACGGTGTTATCCATGGGGGACTAACTTGAACATTACAAATTTAAATAAATATAAATGGCTAAAATGCTAAAAATGCATTTGATTAAGTGGTGTCCATCCAGTCAATGCTGGATGACTACTCCCCCACCGGCTGAAGCCAATGGCGGAGCTATTGGCTGAGGCCCCCCCACCACCGTGGCTGATTCAATTAGATTTTGCAAACCCATATTGAAAATGTCCAAACCAATTTTGGATAAATGAACCATATCTTCAGGGAATAAACCTGGTACAAAACCTTCCAATTCAGAATGTCGAAGGGATAAACCTCCAGATGATCCAAAATCTGTAGATTGTCCTGTTAAGACGTCTCCTAATTTTATCTAAATGGAATAGCTTACCAAAAGGTGACCACAAAAGACGCAGGATCATTTCAGAAAATGTTAAGATAGCGGACAGGAACATGAGTTTTTTTTTTATTTCACACAACAATTCCTATGTACCCATCTTACCAAGGTCATTTGCTCCAGCATGAATAACCAAAATTTGAGGGGAAGGCCAAATGTTTGACAAATAATTTAACTGACACAAAATATCCTGCCATCGTAGACCCCTAACACCTGACCATAAAACTACAAATGAATTATTGTCCAGACCTAAATTAGCAGAGTAGATCCTAGTTCCGGCATGTTTGGCAGCCCAGAAAACTTAGGAGTGACCTACTATCCATACAACTGTTTGTAGAAGATCAGAAAAGAGAGAATTTATGCTGTTAGCAAATCTGGGCGGACATATAATTTAATCCTGTCACTATCCCAACGACCAATCCTCATCAACTTTTCTTCAGAGAAACCCAAGGAGTCAGCTGTAGTGGCCTCCCCAATCCTGAATGAATGGGAAGAAAACAAAAACCCGAAAGATTTAAACGTTTTAAACATGAAGCCAGAACAGCTGAGAATTGGAACCTGGTTAATGAGGATAGGTCTTGCTGAATAAAGAACGAACCATCAGAAACGGGTCTGATTGACAAATACTTAGAGACATGTAGAACTGGGCAGATTGCTGTGTTAGTAGAACTCGACAAAGAAAACCATTGACCATTACCTAGGGGCCGTGACTTAGATCTACAAATGAAAAGGTGAATGGACCTCAAAACATGAGAAAAACGAAAAAAAGATAAAGACTGCCTATTTATGGCAGTGAATTCACCTATCTTAAGGGCACCAAAAAAGGCGATAGTGAACGCCGCTCTGAAAAGAAGAATCTCAAAATCTGATAAGCACACTACTTGTAATATTTCGAGAAGGTCCAGCAATAATGTGACCAAAATGGGGCGCCTATTGTCCTGTGAAGGGTTGGACCTTCTAAAACCTTTTAGCACTTGGTTAACTTGGAAGAAAGAAATTAAAGATGGTAAGCCTGCGAATTTTAGAAAAAATTAGACTCCCGCTAAAATTTTGCTGACAGAAGATGGGCTGAGGTGAGATTGTATCAATGATGATGTGAAAGACAAAGCAACATAAGATGACATGCTCAATTCATCCAAACCTAATCCTTGGCAAAAGGCACACCATCTGGACCATGAGAGATTATAATCTGACCAAGTTTTCTGTGAAACCGACTCTCTTAGGTTGGATAATATTAGCTCCATATTAAGCCCCAGAGGAAATCTGGGCAAGCAGAACTGTGCTGATCTGCCGTTGGGGCCAATTCCCGAAACTTCTCGAACTTTAAAAGAGATAAAGCATTAGCAATGTTATTACGCATACCTGCTATGTGTTCCGCCTTCAACCAAATATTAAAACGCATGCAATGCAAGACAAGAAAACGTAACAGATTCACCACAGGTACAGATTTTGAAGATAAAGTATTTATCGCAAAGAAAACACCTTTTGTTATCTGTGCGAACCAGGATCCTACGGTTTTGGAAAATATCTTTCCAAACTACCATAGAGACTATGACTGGGAATAGTTCCAGAAGAACAATATTCTGAAGAACGTTCTTCTGCAGCCATTCCTCATGCCATTTACCAGTGCACCAACGACCATTCATAAAAGCTCCAAAGCCTGAAGAACCTGCCGTATCTGTAAAGAATTGTAGCTGGTCGCTAGATATAAACTCATGCTGCCACACCGTTGAGCCTTAAAGTCACACAAAAATTTGTCCCAAATTTTTAGGTCCACTTAAATAATACTCTTAGAGCTACGAATATTCCCATGGGAATATGGGTTCTTAACACCCCTAATGGTCAGAAAAAATCTTTGAGAGAAAACTCGCCATAGGAATAATTCTGGCTGCGAATGCAAAAAGGCCTAGTAAGGACTGAGCTTCTTTCAGAAAAACCTTCTTCTTGAAATAAAAAAAGATGAGATTGTTGATTTCTTCTTTTTTATTTGTGTGATGGAAGTCTAAACTCCATAATGGCTGAATCTATGGTAATTCCTAGAAACTCAATAGAAGTTGACGGAAAGACCGTTTTTTCATGAGCAAGAGGAATACCAAAGTATTTGCAAATTCTGAAAAAGGTGTGTAATGATTCTAGGCAAGTAGGGGAGACAGCTGGGCCAATAAATAGAAAATCATCCAGGTAGTGTAAGAAACCCCCTTGGGGAAAAATTTTGGATGATACCCAATGTAAAAACGTGGAAAATGGTTCAAATAAAAACAAGACCGTGAAAAAACCCATAGGCAGGCATCTATCAAAGTAAAATTGTCCCTTAAATTGAAAACCTAATGAATTGAAACCTTGAGGGTGAACTGGCAGAAGACGGAAAGCTGACTTAATATCAGCTTTAGCTAAGAGGGAGCCTTGACCAAAGTGTTTTAACATAGTTAAAGCTTCATCGAATGAGGAATAGCATACTGGGGCATATACCTCAGATACTTAATTGTTTAAAGATGATTCCGTGGAATAAGAAAGGTGGTGGATCATACGATAACTACCGTTTTATTTTTTAGGGACTATCCCAAGTGGTGAAAGGCGAAAATTCTGAAATGGGCCGAAAATGGGCCAGCAATTCTGCCATCTGCCAGTTCTTTGTATATCTTGTCCTAGAGCAGATTTCAGATTTTGAACTATTGTACAACCTGAACCCACACATTTTGGTACTAAAAAAAACATCCTTGAATCCCTCAATTAATAGAGCTGCCATCCTGTGGTCTGGATAGCGTTCTAACCAAGGGAGCATTCTTGCCAGATTCACTGGCGTCATTGCTTTTCCCATGAGTGTCCTTGGGAAGTGATTGAAAAGAGGAAGCAGCCGATCTCCGAAAGCACCTGCTAGCAGAATCATGCTGCTGCATATTTTGTTCAGCACCAATAAATTGTGCTCCTGAAAATTCTTTTTGACTTTAAAACATTATTTGCACCAGAGACCCGTGCTCCCTGTGTTCTCATAATAGCAGTATTAACAGAATGAACACCAGCACCACTAACATGTGCCCCTTTAAATTGTTGTAAAACATTAGATAAAGACTCCATCAAGCATGAAATTCCAGAATTATGAGACACTGAACATTTCTCACCATCATTATGAACTGTTTGCTGCTCACTCGACTCCACAGGTGAAGGCTGAGTAGCGCTGCTCTCCCTCAGATAGGATGCACTCTGTGACATGACACCGCCAGCTCTCTCCCTGTTTGTCAGGCTGGGAGAAGCAGCTGTTCTGACGTTTCTTTCTTCTTCCAGGCTGCTGCCTTGTACCGCCCCCCGACTGAGGCCGGCCTTTCTTTCGCCTCAGTGGGAGTGATTTTAGGCGGAGGAGAGACGCTCTCCTCCTCCAGGCACTTCATTAGCCATTCCTCTCCGCCTTCTCTAGAAGGTGGCATAGGAGGGACTCGCAATCATTTGGGGAACGGCGATTCATGCTGCAGGACGTCCGCGCTGCAGCTCTAGTCAGAGCGGTCTGTGATAGCACCGCTCTAGGTCCTTTTATAGGCTTATGGTCTTATAGTTGCCCAGGGATACCGTTCCAATAGTAACCTGTGAACATGTAGAAAACAGGGAAAGAACATGGACTCCCCTTTGAGCTATCCCATGGTGGTCCAGCATATTGCTAAGACCTTTCGTTCGTCTGGCTCACGTTTTTCATTGATCAGGGCAGTTTTCTGTTTGAGGACAGTCAACCACTGATTCAGATTTGTGCAGAGTTGGCCCTGTCTAATGCCTCTAGTGGAGGTGATGATTATTTAGTGCAGCTCAGGTGGAGTCTTTGGTTTAGCTATTGGAGAATGACTCTGCCTTTTTCTTTGCGCAATACTCAGCTTGTCCTCAACAGGTGCTTGTGGAATGTATTCAGTGTTGTCTCTGGTCAGACAAGCGGTGTGCAAACCTGATTTTGTGCAATCATTATTACAGGCCTGGTCAAGTTTGTTGTACTCAGCCTCTGTCAGCTCCCAACCACCCATTTCTGTGGCTAGATACCAGCCTGCTGGGATGTCTTCCTCTCCTTCACCCACAGTTGCCACCCCAATATACCCTGCTACCAGTACCCCGTTTCCACCATCTGCACCTACCCTGCCTTTAACCCTTCTACTTCTCTGCGGCCTGCAACAATTCAACTAATTCTCCCCTGAACAACTGCTCCCTCTTTTTTACCATCCTTCCGCTCTTTGCTTCCACCAGCTGCACCCACTACCTACAGCCTTGTATCCACATACAAGTCTTCAGTGGCTAAACCCAAAAAGAAACTGAAGTTTTTTTCCCAACCCATACAATCCTTCCGTTTTATCCAATCTTACATCCACACCAGCCGATGATCTGCTTCAGCCTGCTGTTCCAGTGCCCGCTTTTCAGCCTGCTGTTCCAATGCCTGCTGTCCCAGTTCCTACTGTCCAGCCTGATGATCTGGTGCCTGCTGTCCAGCCTGCTGTTCCAGTGCCTGCTGTCCAGCCTGCTGTTCCAGTGCCTGCTGTCCAGCCTGCTGTTCCAGTGCCTGCTGTCCAGCCTGCTATTCCATTGCCTGCTGTTTAGCCTGTTCTGGTGTCCGCTTTCCAGTCCGATGTTCCGGTGCCCACTTTCTAGCCTGATGTCCCGGGGCCCATTGTCCAGTAGAGCTGCACAATTAATCGCCAAGAATCGTTATCGCTCCATCCCCCCCCCCCCGTTGCGATCTTGACAAAGGCTTTCCCGATCTTCCCAATCTTTGGTATGCAGAGAATTTTCTCTTGGCTCTCTGCTCTCAACTGTCAAAAGTCAGTCTTGGCAGTCTGCCAAGTTGTAAACCATCCTATTAGTGGAATGTTAAGTCTAAACATTGTATCAGTTTTGTCTTTTACATCAAAGGAATAGACTTCTGTATGTAAATTAGGAATGTTTAACCAGCCCTCAAAATTTACACTCGCCTGCTCGCATTTTGCGAGTAAATTTTGAGGGCTGACGAGGAAGGGCTGTCTGGGAGCGAGGGGGGGCGAGCACTGCCAGCCGGCGAGTCCCTTTCCCAGTGCTCATGAAGAAGAAGAGAGAGGACAGAGCCGGCCGGATAATATGAGCGCAGGGAAAATAACTAGCGGCGCCGGATTTGATTTAAATCGCCGTGTGTTCCCTGCGCTCGCTTTCACACACACCCCCGCCCCCTGGTCCCGGGGAATTTGAGACAGATCACCCGTCCAACCCGGGACGAGTGATGTGTATCAAAGTTCCCTGGCCAGGGGGCGGGGCTGTACGGGACGCTGAGCGGCGGGAACACACAGCGATTTAAATCAAAGCTGTGCCTCAATTAGGTAATAACCAGATCTTTCCAGGGCACATCATTTGTTCATTGATTATGCACTTATGAGATGTTTATAGGCTGAATAGATCATGTTTGGCAGTGGTTTCTGTTAGTGAAGTAAAAGGCTGTTGAAAAACTTACTTTACACGTTGTTAGATCTTACAACAGTGACATTAAGTTTTCAATGTGTTAACAGGTACTGGTGATGTTGGTTAGTGGCTGGGTGATGATGACAGAGACAATGGTGTTTCTGTTTTGTGGCATCAAGGTTAGAAATCTGAAAGATACTGCTCTACTAGGCCGTGTTCATTTTGATGAACCACAACCTCATGATTAACTTGCAGGTGACAGGCCAGTTGCTTGTGATAATACAGCCCTCTGCACTGTTTTTAAAGGGCACTATAGGGTGGGCAGAGGAGTAGGTATATAGAAAACTGGGCTGCATCTGCAACTAATCTAGTCTGCAGAATCAGGAATCCACAAATACACACTTCAGCCCTCAAAATTTACACTCGCCTGCTTGCATTTTGCGAGTAAATTTTGAGGGCTGGCGAGGAAGGGCTGTCTTGGAACGAGGGGGGGCGAGAATTGCCGGCCAGCGAGTCCCTTTCCCACTGCTCACGAAGGGGAAGAGAGGGGACAGAGCCGGCCGGATTATATGAGCGCAGGGAACATCACTAGCGGCTTTGATTCCTGCACTCGCTTTCACACACAGCCCCGCCCCCTGGTCCCGGGGAATTTGATAGACAGATCACCCATCCAACACGGGACAAGTGATGTGTATCAAAGTTCCCTGGCCAGGGGGCGGGGCTGTACGGGACGCCGAGCGGCAGGAACACACGGCAATTTAAATCAAAGCTGTTCCAGTAATGTCCCTCAGTGCTCATATCATCTGGTCAGCAATGCTCTTCTTCTCTGCTCCCCTTCATGATGGACACAGGTAGGCAGCATTGGTGTAACAGTGTTAAGCCCCATACACACGGTCGGAAAATCCGACCACCAAATCCATCGGATTTGGTCCGACGGATTTAGTCCGACACTGGTGTTGCATACACACGGTCGGACAAAGTTGTCGGAAAATCCGATCATTCTGAACGTGGTGACGTTTGTTGCCTACGACGGGACTACGTAGAGGCTAGTAGCCAATAGCTTTGGTCTTGTAATGTGATCTGAGCATGCGTGGCACTTTACTTTGTTTTCGGAAAATTTATAGAGCAGGAGATACAACTTTGTCCGTCGGACAATCCGATGGAAAATGTCCGATGGTGCCTACACACGGTCAGAATTTCCGACAACATTGTCCGATAGGACAGAATCCATTGGAAAATCCGACCGTGTGTATGGGGCTTTAGGCTGCATTGGTGTAACAGTGTTAGGCTGCATTGGTGTAACAGTGTTAGGCTGCATTGGTGCAACAGTGTTAGGCTGCGTTGGTGGAGAAGGGTGAGGCTGCGTTGGTGGACAAGGGTGAGGCTGCGTTGGTGGACAAGGGTGAGGCTGCGTTGGTGGACAAGGGTGAGGCTGCATTGGTGACGGGTGAGGCTGCATTGATGAGCAGGGATAAAGTTGCTTAATTTTGCATAAAACATTTCAGGGCAATTTCATGATATAATTTATGAGGCCGTGTTTAGAGGTGGAATTAGGGGCGGGGCAGGGTAGGGGTTGGGTGGGGCAACTGGTGGCGAGTAACCCTTGAGGCCTGGCTAGTAGCTCAGGACTTGAAATTTTGAGCCCTGCGTTTAACCACTTAAAGAGGAGTTCCCAGAGGAGTTCCCATTCAAAAAAAAAATAATTAAAAGTCAGCAGCTACAAATACGGCAGCTGCTGACTTTTTACTAATCGAACACTAACCTGTCCCAGGGTCCAGCGATGTGGGGGATCGAGAGAGACCACTTTTACCACTTGCTTACTGGGCACTTAAACTCCCCCCCCCCCCCCCCCCCCCCCCCCATCCAGACCAATTTTCAGCTTTCAGCGCTGGCGCACTTTGAATTGCGCGGTCACACAACACTGTACCCAAATTATCTTTATCATTTTTTCCCACAAATAGAGCTTTTTTTTTGGTGGTATTTGATCACCTCTGCGATTTTTTTATTTTTTGTAAAACGACCGAATTTTGAAATATATATATATATATATATATTATATATATATATATATGCACCGCACAATGACCGGGACCTCCATCTGGCTCCATGAGATGTCTCTGGATCCTCCCCGATCCGACCACGCCGCTGCTCCAGTAGGCTGTAGTGTAGACTTTCTCCGGCGGCTTCAAATGTTGCTCCGCACCGAGCAGGCCGTGGCTCTTCGGACACGCACCCACAGATCCCTGTGGGCAGGCCACGCGTCCTAGCAAGAAGAGAGAGAAGATGGCCGCGCGGGGCCTTTTATTACCTACCCAGCATGCAGTTCAGCCACTCTGTGTTCATGGGCATTATGGGTAGGTGAGTCCTTTTGCAAGAAAAAACGATTAAGTCACTTCCTGTTAGACTTTCCCTATGCTCTTCAAATGAAAAATAAACAGTCTATTTCACGTTTATACCACTATAGGGAGCCAAATACTAATTTATAGCATTGTCCATTGTTTAGCATTACATAGCACTACAAGGCAAAAATAACAGCTCTACACGTATATCAAACATATATGCAATATTTCATTAAAATAAAAGCTAGAGATTACCTTTAAAGCTAAAATGATTGAACATTTACAATTTAGCACAGTTGCAGTGCTTCCTGGATGGCAATTTCCTCTTTGAATATTTAATACCCGGCTCTTTTTTTGAACGCTATATATCTGTGACCTGATGATTGCTGTGTGTATGTTAGAACATTGTTTTATTTCACTTATTCCTACTTTTGGGTTTTCTTACAATTTACAAATGTAATATTTACCTGGCAATATGTTTCAGACAAATTTGCTTTGCTGCTAAACCCTATTAGAGATACTTGTTCTGGGGAGGAGAGCTGCTAGATGCATCACTGAGCAAAGTGTAAACAATGCGTCTAATACATATTCAGAGGCATAGACAGACAAATGCACCATCATTTACAGGCATGATTCATTCTGCATCAAGAAGCTGGACAGTCCATCATCTCCAGCTGGACTATGGATACAGCTGCCATGAGTTTTGAGTGTGCCACAATGACAAAACTGAAAGCAAAATATTGTTTGTTTTTTTGTCAATTTTTAAAAACACCTCACAGTAAAGGTAATTCCTTCCAGTTAGTTTCGGGACCCTAAAATCCTGCCATATTGCATAGTAAGCAGGGAGGACTCCTGAGTTTCAGCTTCCTATGTCGCCTGCTCTGTGGACCGTAAAAGCGAATCATCATCCATCATCATCATCATCACACTGCTAAGCTCCACCCTCTGATCTTCTCCTGGAAGCCATCTAAGCTCATCCCACTCCAGCTCCCAGGGACCTAAATATGTTAGACTGATAGCACTATGCAGTGGAATCAAGACTGATTGGTTCATAGTACCTTTTTACTATCCGTGCAATTTCTATTGTGCACTGTGGGAAAAACACATCAAAATTTGATTTTAGACAGGTATACTAGGAAAGTTTTAAAGCTGAACTCTGGACAGAAATGTTATGTTTCATGTGAGGATCCCTCTATTTCCCTCATATCCTGTCCATAAGACCAGTGGCCTCTGCGCCCTCTATCCCCCTGGCCACAAGTCTTCTACACTCCCCCCTGTAGTTCTCAGTAAAAAGGTGAGGTGATGAATCAAACCGGGAGTATGAGACTATCTGGTCCACCCACTGCACCAAGCTTTACTGAGAACTATAGTCTGACTAGGTGGCAGTGTGGTGGGACTCAGACTCCTGCTAGACAGTGGGCGGATCAATGAGGAGTCTGAAACTATTGGGACCGCCCACTGTACAGCATAATTAGATGGACAAGCCTGATTCATCCCACACATGCCCACAGTCCCGCCCACAGTGCCACACATTCAGACTCTAAATCCCAGGGCATGATGGGATTTGTAGTCTTAGTATGTGGTGACAAACATTATCAGGAAGTGATGTCCCCACTTCAGAGATCCCTCCCCCTGGAGCCCAAGAATAGAGAAAATTCTTTGTAAAAAGACAGATTTTTAAAACTGCGAGGTTTGTACACACCATGC
Organism: Lithobates sylvaticus; assembly: GCA_028564925.1. Lineage (NCBI taxonomy): Eukaryota > Metazoa > Chordata > Amphibia > Anura > Ranidae > Lithobates > Lithobates sylvaticus. Next base: position 78,628,889 of record CM053033.1, on the reverse strand, counting down.
GATTTTAATGCAAATCACATTAGCAGTTTTGCTTAATTAACTTTCAAATTGTATCACTATCCTGGAGTTCTTATTTAAAATAAATGTAATGGTTTTGTATGTAATATATTACATACAGCATAATTGCTTCACATTTTTAAGGTCTTGTTTACACTTTCGGTTGGGGGGGGGGTGTAAAAACATGTGATTGAGCCTCATTTTTACTACCCCCAACTGTTTCCCCTTAAGGTGCAAAGGCATCAGATGGGGGTGTACAAATTATGCAGACGCAATACTTTGCACTCTAATTTGAAGACAGAAATGCGGAACCGCTGAAATGACTCAATGCATCCAAATCTCATTTGTATTCATTTTCCATTTGACAACACAACTCGTGTAGCTGCAGAGCCAGGAAAGCGCCTATGGAATTGCAGTTACCCATGGGGCACCACAGACATTTTAATGTGCAATGTCATGCAACTGTGAACAGGCCTCGGTAGGAATAAACTTTCTTAACCACCTGAGACCCAGGCCAATTCTGACATTTCTCTCCTACATGTAAAATTCCAAATTTTTTTGCTAGAAAATTACATAGAACCCCAAACATTATATATGTTTTTTTGCAAAGACCCTAAAGAATACAATGGCGGTCGTTGCAACTTTTTATCTCGCACGGTATTTGCGCAGCAATTTTTTCGAACGCGTTTTTTTCAGAAAAAAAACAGTTTCCTGCTTTAAAAAAAAACAAAACAGTAAAGTTAGCCCAATTTTTTTGCATAATGTGAAAGATGAAGATACGCCGAGTAAATAGATACCCAACATGTCACGCTTCAAAATTGCATGCGCTTGTGGAATGGCGCCAAACTTTGGTATTTAAAAATCCCCATAGTCGACGCTTTAACATTTTTTACTGGTTACATATTTTGAGTTACAGAGGAGGTCTAGGGCTAGAATTATTGCTCTCGCTCTAACGTTCGCGGCGATACCTCACATGTGTGGTTTGAACACCGTTTTCATATGTGGGCGGGACTTGCGTATGCGTTCGCTTCTGCGTACGAGCTCGCGGGGACAGGGCGCTTTAAATTTTTTTTTTTTTCTTTTTATTGTTTATTTTACTTTATTTTTTTAGTTCAACAACTTTAAAAAAAATATAAAAATATTTGATTACTTTTATTCCTATTACAAGGAATGTAAACATCCCTTGTAATAGGAATATTACATGATCGGACCTATTTACAGTGAGATATGGGGTCAATAAGACCCCACATCTCACCTCTAGGCTGGGAAGCCTAAAATCAAAAAAAAAAAAAAAAAAAACGATCACCGCTTCCCAGCGGAGGCGGCGCCGTTTTTTTTTTTGAATGCAGAGGCCGGGCGTGACGTCATAACATCGCGATCGAAATTGGTGTGATCGGACTTTGTTTTCGGAAAATTTATAGAGCAGGAGATACAACTTTGTCCGTCGGACAATCCGATGGAAAATGTCCGATGGTGCCTACACACGGTCAGAATTTCCGACAACATTGTCCGATAGGACAGAATCCATCGAAAAATCCGACTGTGTGTATGGGGCTTTAGGCTGCATTGGTGTAACAGTGTTAGGCTGCATTGGTGTAACAGTGTTAGGCTGCATTGGTGTAACAGTGTTAGGCTGCGTTGGTGTAACAGTGTTAGGCTGCGTTGGTGGACAAGGGTGAGGCTGCGTTGGTGGACACGGGTGAGGCTGCATTGATGAGCAGGGATAAAGTTGCTTAATTTTGCATAAAACATTTCAGGGCAATTTCATGATATAATTTTATGAGGCCGTGTTTAGAGGTGGAATTAGGGGCGGGGCAGGGTAGGGGTTGGGTGGGGCAACTGGTGGCGAGTAACCCTTGAGGCCTGGCTAGTAGCTCAGGACTTGAAATTTTGAGCCCTGCGTTTAACCACTTAAAGAGGAGTTCCCAGAGGAGTTCCCATTCAAAAAAAAAATAATTAAAAGTCAGCAGCTACAAATACTGCAGCTGCTGACTTTTTACTAATCGAACACTAACCTGTCCCAGGGTCCAGCGATGTGGGGGATCGAGAGAGAGAGAGAGAGACCACTTTTACCACTTGCTTACTGGGCAATTAAACCCCCCCCCCCCCCCATCCAGACCAATTTTCAGCTTTCAGCGCTGGCGCACTTTGAATTGCGCGGTCACACAACACTGTACCCAAATTATCTTTATCATTTTTTCCCACAAATAGAGCTTTCTTTTTTGGTGGTATTTGATCACCTCTGCGATTTTTTTATTTTTTGTAAAACGACCGAATTTTGAAATATATATATATACCGCTCCGCACAATGACCGGGACCTCCATCTGGCTCCATGAGATGTCTCTGGATCCTCCCCGATCCGACCACGCCGCTGCTCCAGTAGGCTGTAGTGTAGACTTTCTCCGGCGGCTTCAAATGTTGCTCCGCACCGAGCAGGCCGTGGCTCTTCGGACACACACCCACAGATCCCTGTGGGCAGGCCACGCGTCCTAGCAAGAAGAGAGAGAAGATGGCCGCGCGGGGCCTTTTATTACCTACCCAGCATGCAGTTCAGCCACTCTGTGTTCATGGGCATTATGGGTAGGTGAGTCCTTTTGCAAGAAAAAACGATTAAGTCACTTCCTGTTAGACTTTCCCTATGCTCTTCAAATGAAAAATAAACAGTCTATTTCACGTTTATACCACTATAGGGAGCCAAATACTAATTTATAGCATTGTCCATTGTTTAGCATTACATAGCACTACAAGGCAAAAATAACAGCTCTACACGTATATCAAACATATATGCAATATTTCATTAAAATAAAAGCTAGAGATTACCTTTAAAGCTAAAATGATTGAACATTTACAATTTAGCACAGTTGCAGTGCTTCCTGGATGGCAATTTCCTCTTTGAATATTTAATACCCGGCTCTTTTTTTGAACGCTATATATCTGTGACCTGATGATTGCTGTGTGTATGTTAGAACATTGTTTTATTTCACTTATTCCTACTTTTGGGTTTTCTTACAATTTACAAATGTAATATTTACCTGGCAATATGTTTCAGACAAATTTGCTTTGCTGCTAAACCCTATTAGAGATACTTGTTCTGGGGAGGAGAGCTGCTAGATGCATCACTGAGCAAAGTGTAAACAATGCGTCTAATACATATTCAGAGGCATAGACAGACAAATGCACCATCATTTACAGGCATGATTCATTCTGCATCAAGAAGCTGGACAGTCCATCATCTCCAGCTGGACTATGGATACAGCTGCCATGAGTTTTGAGTGTGCCACAATGACAAAACTGAAAGCAAAATATTGTTTGTTTTTTTGTCAATTTTTAAAAACACCTCACAGTAAAGGAAATTCCTTCCAGTTAGTTTCGGGACCCTAAAATCCTGCCATATTGCATAGTAAGCAGGGAGGACTCCTGAGTTTCAGCTTCCTATGTCGCCTGCTCTGTGGACCGTAAAAGCGAATCATCATCCATAATCATCATCATCATCACACTGCTAAGCTCCACCCTCTGATCTTCTCCTGGAAGCCATCTAAGCTCATCCCACTCCAGCTCCCAGGGACCTAAATATGTTAGACTGATAGCACTATGCAGTGGAATCAAGATTGATTGGTTCATAGTACCTTTTTACTATCCGTGCAATTTCTATTGTGCACTGTGGGAAAAACACATCAAAATTCGATTTTAGACAGGTATACTAGGAAAGTTTTAAAGCTGAACTCTGGACAGAAATGTTATGTTTCATGTGAGGATCCCTCTATTTCCCTCATATCCTGTCCATAAGACCAGTGGCCTCTGCGCCCTCTATCCCCCTGGCCACAAGTCTTCTACACTCCCCCCTGTAGTTCTCAGTAAAGAGGTGAGGTGATGAATCAAACCGGGAGTATGAGACTATCTGGTCCACCCACTGCACCAAGCTTTACTGAGAACTATAGTCTGACTAGGTGGCAGTGTGGTGGGACTCAAAGAGGAGTCTGAAACTATTGGGACCACCTACTGTACAGCATAATTAGATGGACAAGCCAGGAGTCTGATTCATCCCACACATGCCCACAGTCCCGCCCACAGTGCCACACATTCAGACTCTAAATCCCAGGGCATGATGGGATTTGTAGTCTTAGTATGTGGTGACAAACATTATCAGGAAGTGATGTCCCCACTTCAGAGATCCCTCCCCCTGGAGCCCAAGAATAGAGAAAATTTCTTTGTAAAAAGACAGATTTTTAAAACTGTGAGGTTTGTACACACCATGCGATTTTAATGCAAATCACATTAGCAGTTTTGCTTAATTAACTTTCAAATTGTATCACTATCCTGGAGTTCTTATTTATAATAAATGTAATGGTTTTGTATGTAATATATTACATACAGCATATTTGCTTCACATTTTTAAGGTCTTGTTTACACTTTCGGTTGGGGGGGGGGTGTAAAAACGTGATTGAGCCTCATTTTTACTACCCCCAACTGTTTCCCCTTAAGGTGCAAAGGCATCAGATGGGGGTGTACAAATTATGCAGACGCAATACTTTGCACTCTAATTTGAAGACAGAAATGCGGAACCGCTGAAATGACTCAATGCATCCAAATCTCATTTGTTTAACCACCTGAGACCCAGGCCAATTCTGACATTTCTCTCCTACATGTAAAATTCCAAATTTTTTTGCTAGAAAATTACATAGAACCCCCAAACATTATATATGTTTTTTTAGCAAAGACCCTAAAGAATACAATGGCGGTCGTTGCAACTTTTTATCTCGCACGGTATTTGCGCAGCAATTTTTCGAACGCGTTTTTTTCAGAAAAAAAACAGTTTCCTGCTTTAAAAAAAAAACAAAACAGTAAAGTTAGCCCAATTTTTTTGCATAATGTGAAAGATGAAGATACGCCGAGTAAATAGATACCCAACATGTCACGCTTCAAAATTGCATGCGCTTGTGGAATGGCGCCAAACTTTGGTATTTAAAAATCCCCATAGTCGACGCTTTAACATTTTTTACTGGTTACATATTTTGAGTTACAGAGGAGGTCTAGGGCTAGAATTATTGCTCTCGCTCTAACGTTCGCGGCGATACCTCACATGTGTGGTTTGAACACCGTTTTCATATGTGGGCGGGACTTGCGTATGCGTTCGCTTCTGCGTACGAGCTCGCGGGGACAGGGCGCTTTAATTTTTTTTTTTTTTTTCTTTTTATTGTTCATTTTACTTTTTATTTTTTTAGTTCAACAACTTTAAAAAAAAAAATAAAAATATTTGATTACTTTTATTCCTATTACAAGGAATGTAAACATCCCTTGTAATAGGAATATTACATGATCGGACCTATTTACAGTGAGATATGGGGTCAATAAGACCCCACATCTCACCTCTAGGCTGGGAAGCCTAAAATCAAAAAAAAAAAAAAAAAACGATCACCGCTTCCCAGCGGAGGCGGCGCCGTTTTTTGAATGCAGAGGCCGGGCGTGACGTCATAACATCGCGCCCGGCCTCCGAACGATCATAGAGACTCCGGCGACCATCTGGTCCGCCGGAAATCTCTATGATCATCATCCGGTGCCGGCGGATCCCGAGTCCGACTCACCGATGGAAGCGGTGAGTCGGTAGAAGCACCGGAGGGCGGCGGGAGGGGGGGGGCGTCCCCTCCCGCCGCCCGTAAGAACGATCAAGCGGCGGAACAGCCGCTATGATCGTTCTTATGGTGCAGGGAATCGCCGGCTGAAACCGGCAATATCTGAATGATGTCTGTAGCTACAGGCATCATTCAGATATACCCCTGAGACCAAAAAGACGTCATATGACGTATACTGGGTCTCAGGTGGTTAAAGTTAACCTGTGCAGAGCCCATGCAACACAGGTTTGCTTTTAAGGTACTGTTTTTAGCAGAATAAAGCTGGCTAAAATTATGATTAAAAATTCTGGGAAAAGTCTTAGGAAAATTTGTACGACAACTCAGAACATTTAAATGCTGTTAAGCCTTGTACACACGATCGGATTTTCAACAGACAAATCCTGTCTGAAGGCATGTGCCTGGATTTTGTCTTGCATACAAATGGTAAGGAATTGTCGGCCAACAAACACGAATGTAGTAACATACTACGTGGTTTTTCAGCTCTTTAGCGCTACCCTTTTCTGCTAATTTCGTGTTAGTAGAAGTTTGAGTGTTGATTCGCACTTTTCATTTTATGCTTTTCATTTAGCACTTCTTCATTTCATGCTTTCCAGTTAGTTTCTGAATGGCCGTTCGTCAACCAGACATGTTGCAGAATCGGAGGAGATAACATGTTATTTATTATTGGCCTTGGAGTTATTGCTTTGACCCAAGTCCAGTCCAGGAACAGGATGAGGAGGAGTTCTTGGACCAAAAATTGGTTGCTATATTAATCGTGACCAATTATGTCATATGCCTTTGCTGCGGGAGCTCCAGGAGAATAATCCAGATGATTTTCGGAATTATCTCCGGATGACGGACCCCTGCTTTCACCAACTCTTGGCATTGTTGACCCCCTATATTAAGAAGCAGGACACATGCATGAGGCTTTTATTTTATTTTTTGGTTGAATAATAATGATTTGATTTGTTATTTTCTATATTTTTGGATGCAAAGAATGCACTTTTTGGTTAAGTTCTATTGGCAGATGGCATGTCTAATTTTATTATTATTTTTTTATTTTATTTTTTTAATGCACAATAGTGTTTTACTTCAAATGGCAGTTTGGGAGTAGGCAATTACATTTAAAAAAATACAATGTAAAATTGACAAGGGACACCAACATATTTGTATATTTGATCTTAAAAACTAGGGGATAATGGTGTTGTGGTAACTTGCCCAAAAAAAATAAATAAAAAAAAATCATAATATTTTTCTTGATATCACTAGAAAAAAAAAAGCCTTTAAAAATTTGTTTGCAATAACTCCATCAGTATCACCAGCAAAGCAGCTTCATTATAATCCCATTAAAGAAGAGAATTGTGCGCTGCATTTTGAGATTTCAGAATTTGCCACGTCACAAATGTTAATTCTCCATTACGATCGCTAGTTTACAAGACCGACCGCTTCTGGCTCGTCCTTGCTTCCGAGCATGCATGTTTGTACTTTTGTCCGACAGACTTGTGTACACACGCTCGGAAAATCGGACAGACATTTGTCCATGGAAAATTTTAAAACCTGCCATCCAACATTTGTCCGTGGAAAATCCGACAACAATTGTCCAATGGAGCGTACACATGGTCGGATTTTCCGCCAACAGCCTGTCATCACACATTTTCCATTGGAAAATCCGATCATGTGTATGTGGCTTTGGAAAGATTTCCTTTTGCTTTTTACTATTTTATTTTGGAATGAATGTACTTTAACGAACAAAAAACACATACACTGTTAGAAATTCATTCGTTCAAGAAAAAATTTCCATCCTGCTCTGAATTGTCTCGTCACTATGGTAAAAAAGGAACATCGACTTGACCCCAGTAATAATTAGATAAATGAACAAACTTTCTTAGAACATTATTTTCCTAAGTATTTTTGTTCGAAATTCTACCCATCTATGTGATTTAGCTACATTAGTCTGAGGTCTATGTGCCCTTTTCTATAAATTTAACCTCTTATTAGGAGTAATCTACACCAGTGCTCGACGAATACCGGGTGCCAGGTCGCATTGGCGACTAGAATTAGCGACCTGGCGCCTGGGGCAGCACAGCTGGGGGTATCCTGTCTCCATAGTGCGCCCCCCGCGCGCGCGATGGGCCGCACCGGCCGGTAATTTAGGCCCCGGCTTTGCGGCCTTGTGCAGTCCTATGGTACCTTCTAGAATCTGGCACCCTCTTGTGGTGGCCGTTGGTATGACACCCAGCAATGCTAATAGAGCAATTTTGTTTTCACTGCCTGCCTAAGGCCTCATGCACACGAGACGCTGTTAAACGCGCGTTCAGAGGCAGTTGGACACTTTTTTCAACTGCACCTGAACGCATGCAATGTTATCCTATGTGTCCATGTACACAGTCTCGTTTTTTCCCATTTTTATGCAGTTGCGTTTAACCTCGTTTTTCCAGAAGCAAAAAAATGCGTTCAGACACTTTGCTTTTCCACGTTTCAGACGCAAAACGCAGCTAAACGCGGCTAAACGCAGTTTGCGTTTATAAGCCTTTTTAAAGGAACCAAATTTTTTGGACCAGAAAACTCAGAAATATGATGGTAAACCATAAAAAATACTAGAAAAATTTGTTTAAAATGTCATAATTAGTTTAGATAGTTCATAGAGCATATATATATACTCACTAATGTATACATGTTTGTGAAATATCCAACGGACATTCGCTGTGCCATCAATGGATGGGTCCAATATCGCCAAGCTCTTATTCTGGACCTCTCATGCAAATTTGCGACGACGTTGCTGCCTCATCAAGAGCAACATCAGGAGCATTTCCTGACATATATTCAATATGGGATCCATTTCCAAAAAAAAACACAGAAAGAGAGGCAAATGCAAGTGTACAACTGCTCTCTCTGCTGCTGCTCACAAAATCGCAGAAATAGTTAATAATGCATGCTTTCTGAGCTTGGGGAGGGTCTATATGATGTTATCTTTACAAATGCTTATAGACGCAAACGCGTCTAAACGCGACATGAAAACACAGAAAAACGCACGTTTTTAAACGCAGGTTTCTGCTTTTTAAAACACGCGTTTAGCAGAGTTTGCATCTGCATCTCGTGTGCATGGGGCCTAACTCCTTCACTTAGAACCCCCAAACATTATATATATATATTTTTCTAAAACCCTAGAGAATAAAATGGTGGTCTTTGCAATACTTTCTGTCACACCGTATTTGCGCAGCAGACTTACAAGCGCACTTTTTTGGGAAAATTTTTTTTTTTTTTATTAAAAAATAAAACAGTAAAGTTTGCCCAATATTTTTTAATATTGTGAAAGATAATGTTACGGCGAGTAAATTGATACCAAACATGTCTCGCTTCAAAATTTTGCCCGCTCGTGGAATGGCGACAAACTTTTACCCTTTAAAAATCTCCATAGGTGACGTTTAAAAAATTCTACAGGTTGCATGTTTTGAGTTACAGAGGATGTCTAGGGCTAGAATTATTGCTCTCGCTCTACCGATCACGGCAATACCTCACATGTGTGGTTTGAACACCGCTTTCATGTGCGGGCGCTACTCTTCTGCAAACAAGCTCGGCAGGATGGGCGCGTTTAAAATTTTATTTTTTTCTTTATTTTATCTTTCACTGTTCTTTGGAAAAAAAAATTGTGTCACTTTTATTCCTATTACAAGGAATGTAAACATCCCTTGTAATAGAAAAAAGCATGACAGGACCTCTTAAATATGAGATCTGGGGGTCAAAAAGACCTCGGATCTCATATTTACACTAAAATGCAAAAAAAAGAAAATTGGCGTTTGAAAAAAAAAATATAAAATGTCCCTTTTTAAGAGCTATGGGCAGAAGTGACGATTTGAAGTCGCTTCTGCCCTGCAATGACTTGGAGACAGGCGGGGGCCATCTTCCCCTCACTAGTCTCCATGTCGTAAAAAAGAAAACCTGGCTCCTAACTTTTTTAGCTGGCTCCTAGATTCCAAGCTAATTTGTCAAGCCCTGATCTACACACTTCTGCCACTAATTCTTTGCCTATCTTTCAACATACCTAAAGCTTAGTGGTTTGGGATTGAGGCTAAACTGTAAGACTGGGAGGGTTAATGTCTTTGCTTCCAATGTCAGATTGCCGCCACGCAGCAAGCCTTTAATATATTCTGCAGATGTAGCAATAGCCCCGTGGCGCAGGCATGCGTATGTTAAATTATGGTCAGCATAATTGATCAGACAAGAGCCTCTCTGTCCAGCTTCTTGGGCCAGGATTTTCTCTTTTTCTGATCAACGGGAGGAAAACTCCCACAGGAGGCTACGAGGATGCTGGGGATTGTGTTATCAGCAGCCCAACATTCATTAATTCATTAGGAGCTTTTAAGGGAGCGAGCCCTGATATTTATCAGGAGGATATTCCTTTAATAATAAACCCACGAGTCGGACCAGCTCACTTAGCGAGATTAAACAATAGAAGCAACAAAGGCACACATTAATTTACTAGATGGACTTTTTTTGGAGCTGTCGATACAATGCTGAACTGTTCTTCTTCAATCTGTGATTATTTGGAATTAAAATGATGTTCTTTGCTATTTGTAAAGCATATAGGATGCAAACCTCCTTTCAGACAGTCCAGCAAGCATGATATTGGGCAGACAGGCTGGTATGTCTGCAGGTATTTGTTGCCCTTGGGACATGGTTTTGTTCTAAAAACAAGCAAATTTCTCTGCGCCCTTGCGTTTCTTCCCAGTACTGCACTCAATATACATGCAGCATTAACATATAGATGTGTATGTCAGTATTTATTTACATATGCGTAAAGAACATGCATCAACGATATGTTGTGAGAACATACATCAACGCTAGACCTTTAAGAAATCAGCCACTTTCTTCTTCTTTTTAAGGCCACTTTCACACTGGGGCGTCTGCGCCATCGGCAATAAAGCACCGCTATTTTTAGCGGTGCTTTATCGCCATTTATGCGGGGGATTTTTCTCGCTAGCAGGGCGGTTTCAACCCCCGCTAGTGGCCAAAAGGGTTAAAACGACCCGCAAAGCGCAGCTGCAGTGTCGCTTTGCCGGCAGTTCGGCAGCGCTGCCCATTCACTTCAATGGGCAGGAGCACCACTCCAAAGATGCTGCTTGCAGCACTTTTTTTTTAGCGTCCTGCCAGCGCACCGCTCCAGTGTGAAAGCCCTCGCGCTTTCACACTGGAGAGACAGGAGAGGCACTTTTCAGGCACTATGCAGGTGCTATTTTTAGCACCTGTAAAGTGCCTCAGTGTGAAATGCAGTCTTTTCTTGCCCAATTTTATTAAAATAGCATTCTGAACAAAACACTAACAGGCGTTTCCCGCGCACGAGTATTCAGCATTGTCCTTCCATGCAAAAAAACAAACATTCAGTGCTTTTGGCTTTCACTTGCAGCGCTGCTGCTCTGGCCTTACACTCCAGGCCCTTGTCTGTCTTCCACAGACTGCTCACCCACCAACGTTTGGACCATACACTTAGAGCCCCTTTGCTGATCTGGCTCCCACCTCTCTCCTAGGTGACGCTCTCCTGACTCCTAGGCAAGATCCCCTGTCTGCCAGGGTGGAGCCCAGAACCATGGTCAGGTCACTACTAATAGCCCAGCACACACCTGGCAAATTAGTGTTCTGGTGATTCTGAAAACCTGGACCCAGGATTGGAGATTTTATCCCAGGCTCCAGGCCCCAAAAAGGACTTTACAAAAAGCGTAGGAAACTGACAAGCCAGTTTCCTCTCCATGACATAAACTCCCTGGAGCCCCTCAACCTGCATGGTCAAGAATCCTGGGTCATAACCACTTTCTAGACCCTGGCAGGGCAACGCTCCATCACAGTATATATAATTGGTGAACACATGCTGTTGGGTTTGAAGGTAAAAACACCTAAGTTGAAAATTAAGTTTCAAAAGACAAACACGGTTTATGCTTTATCTGCTCAAGCCTACTGGTTTTCACCCAGTTTTTTCTGTAGTGCATTAGGCAAAGCCACTTGGTCACTTTGTATCTGTGGCACCCTGTGAAAACTATTAGCTGAGCAGGTTAGGTCTTTTTAGCTCCACCTTCTATAGACACTTTGCTGTCTCAAACAGAGTGAGGAAGGTTGTACAATGCCTAATCCTTTGACAAGAGTGGTCGGTGGTTACACAGGCAGACCAGGTGTCCTCAACAAGCCCCACCAGGACATCTATTGACTCAGGTAAAGCCCCCAGCCCTCCCTATTTTCTATGTGACTCGGATTGGCTGACTACAAGAATCTTGTTATTGAGACAAGTGAGATAGCAGTGACAGTGGCATTTCCATCCTACATACATTGGCAATCTGCCTGCCTTCTCACACGTTACCTGCTGGTGTAGGAAAAGTCTCCCTCTGCCTTGGCAGAGTGTTGTTTCCACTCTATTGGTTCCAAATATATTAGAATTACATCTAAGCTATAGTTTAAATGCAAAAGAACCTGCTTTGTGTACAGTACATTCAGAAACGACAGATATGTCTCTGTGTCTCTGATATATGTCTGTAAATCAAGCAGTGTTGCTAATTTTATTTCAGTTGTTTGATAATGGCCCCTGAACAGGGCCCTTGGCATACAGAGGTATGTAAAAGGGCCATGAAACCCACCAAATCTGCATGCTCCCTAGGTCAATTATAAATGACAAGGATACATTGTTTTTTGATAACTTATAGAGGGGTTGTTTACACAAATTTCTGTGCATAAAACATGTGATTTATAAAAGGAATTTTCATATCTGTGTCTTTGTACATAACATTATGTAATTGTAAAGCTGTTGGAACGTGTTAGAAATAGAATAGGAATTAAAAAGATGTCTGTTTTTTTGCCCAGCTTTGGACCCATTGCAGAAATGATATACCGTATTTTCAGATGTCGATTGACATCTGTTGTGATGAAGACCATCTGGAGGCATGTATACTGGGTGAAAATACATTAACTCCTTCATTATTTAAAATTTCCCCACACACAAGTATATCTGTCTTCCACCCTGGAGATAAAACAGGACCTGTTTGGTTAAGAGTGGAAATTCAATAACTTTTCCATCACGGGGCATTAAAAAAAAGTCTCCTTCTAAACGCATTATATGTGCTGCTAATGACAGGTCTGTGTGTTACTTTAATTCTTCCCTGGTTTGTAGATGAGCCGAGCTGCACATATAACAAAGCCTTGACTAGAATTATGTTTTGTTTATTGAAAAACACAATTTTACCTCATTTTAGTTCAGCATGTTTTGGGTCAGCTGTAAAAACTGACCTGTCGCAGTTTACAGTTAAAACTTTAAAGTGGAGGGCCACCCAAAAAAAAATTGCATTAAAGTGGATGTAAACCCCAACTTTGTCAAAAACCCCCCCTTGCTGTGAGTGACAGGCGATTTACATATCTCATGCACTAGCCTGAGACAGGCACATCCTGTGTAAAAAGTTCACAATTCACATCCCCCTCCCCTCCTCTCCAGCTCTCCCAGGATTGGCTGCCTTTACTGTGTTTTGACTGGATGTTTCTCATCATGGGATGCAGTGAACAGTCAGCAGACTATAGACAGACAAGTGATTTAGGGGACATGTATGTAGTCGGAGCTGGGCAAAGTAGAACATCCAGTGATCTGATGATAACCTGTCTCAGGCTAGTGCATGAGATATGTAAATCACCTGTCACTCACAGCAATGGGGCGTTTCTGACAAAGTTTTCAAGACTTTGTCAAGATTTCTGTAACTGAACAATAAAAGAGGATTGCTCAGGCCTCGAGTAAATCTGTGTGGCAAGACTGGGCTCAAATGAAAGGAAATCTTATTCTCTACACAAAATTTCGGGTTTACATCCACTTTAACCGCTTAACCGCTTCCCGACCGGCCACTGCATATATACGTCAGCAGAATGGCACGGGCAGGCAGAATCACGTACCTGTACCGGTCGGGAGCTCCGTGGCCGCGGGACCAGCGGACGCGATCGCCGCTGGTATCCCGCGATCGGGTTACGGAGCGGAAGAACGGGGAGAGGTCTATGTAAACAAACCTCTCCCCGCGCTTCCTACACTGACTGTCAGTGATCGGCGGTTCCCTGTCATCGGGAACGCCGATCAATGACGTCAGACGTACAGCCACGCCCCCTACAGTAAACACAACACATCACGTCACACTGACTCCTCCCCGCCCCCTTGTGGTTAACCCCCTAACTACAACTGTCATTTACATAGGAATCAGTGCTATTTAAATAGCACTGATTTCTGTATAAATGACAAATGTCCCAAAAATGTGTCAAAAATGTCCGATGTGTCCGCCAAAATGTCGCAGTCACAATAAAAATCGCTGATCGCCGCCATTACTAATAAAAAAAAAAAAATATTAATAAAAATGCTATAAAACTATCCCCTATTTTGTAAACGCTATAACTTTTGCGCAAACTAATCAATAATCGCTAATTGCGATTTTTTTTACCAAAAATATGTAGAAGAATACGTATCGGCCTAAACTGAGGAAAAAAAATGTTTTTTTATATATTTTTTGGGGATATTTATTATAGCAAAAAGTAAAAAATATTGCATTTTTTTTCAAAATTGTCGCTCTATTTTTGTTTATAGCGCAAAAAATAAAAACCGCAGGGGCGATCAAATACCACCAAAAGAAAGCTCTATTTGTGGGAAAAAAAGGACGCCAATTTTGTTTTGGAGCCACGTCGCATGACCGCGCAATTGTTAGTTAAAGCGACGCAGTGCCGAATTGCAAAAAGGGGCCTGGTCCTTTGGCTGCCAATTTGTCCGGGGCTGAAGTGGTTAAGGACCGCCTCCTGCACATATACGTCGGCAGAATGGCACGGCTGGGCACATCAACGTACAGGTACATTGCCCTTTAAGAGCCCAGCCGTGGGTCGCGCGCACGCCGCCGGCGACACGCTCGCGACTCGGTCCTGAGCTCCGTGGCCGCGGGACCAGCGGACCCGATCGCCGATGGTGTCCCTCGATTGGGTCACAGAGCTGAAGAACGGGGAGAGGTATGTGTAAACAAACCTCTCCCTGTGCTTCCTAGTGACACTGTCACGGATCGTCTGTTCCCTGTCATAGGGAAAGATGATCGGTGATGTCACACGCCAAGCCACGCCCCCAGACAGTTAGAAAACACACACACAGGGCTCACGTAACCCCTCCCCGCCCCCTAGTGGTTAACTCCTTCACTGCCAGTGTCATTTACACAGGAATCCGTGCATTTAAATAGCACTGATTGCTGTATAAATGACAATGGTCCCAAAAATGGCCGATGTGTCCGCCATAATGTCGCAATCACAATAAAAATCGCTGATCACCTCCATTACTAGTAAAAAAAAAAAAAAATATTAATAAAAATGCTATAAAACTATCCCCTATTTTGTAAACGCTATAACTTTTGCGCAAACCAATAAATAATCGCTAATTGCGATTTTTTTTTTAACCAAAAATATGTAGAAGAATACGTATCGGCCTAAACTGAGGAAAAAAAAGTTTTTTTTATATATTTTTGGGGGATATTTATTATAGCAAAAAGTAAACAATATTGCATCTTTTTTCAAAATTGTCGCTCTATTTTTGTTTATAGCGCAAAAAATAAAAAACGCAGAGGTGATCAAATACCACCAAAAGAAAGCTCTATTTGTGGAAAAAAAAAAGGACACCAATTTTGTTTGGGAGCCACGCGCACGACCGCGCAGTTGTCAGTTAAAGCGACGCAGTGCCGAATCGCAAAAAGGGTCCTTTGGCTGCAAATTGGGTCGGGGCTTAAGTGGTTAATAAAATTAAAATTTTTAAAAAAAAATAAAAATAAAAATGTTCACTTACCTGAAACGCTGTTGCTAGGCAGTCTTCCTAATCTGCCCCTTCCTATTCCGCGGCGCTTCCGCCTCTTCGGTGAGCAGCCCCGTTGCCTTCCGGGACATGTGTGTGTCCCAGAACACAATGGGGCCATTCACAAAGCGCTGCGCGACTCGCGAATGCGCAGTAGGAAACGGGCAGTGAAACCGCAAGGCTCCACTGCCTGTTTCCCTTCGTTAGGATGGACGGATCGGCCTCGGGGCAGCCGACATCGCGGGATCGTTGGACAGATAAGTGTCCTTATTAAAAGTCAGCAGCTACAGTGTTTGTAGCTGCTGACTAAAAAAAAAAAAAAAAAAAAAAAAAAAAAGGATTGGCCGGAACGCCGCTTTAATGATAATCATATGGAATGCTGCTGCAATTCTGTTATTAAATATACACACTATTCACATGGCTATCACAAAGCCTGCATACAGATGCATAGAGCATGTAGTGTTGTATGCAGCAGTATAGAAGGCCATGGGTCCATTCACACAGCTGCTCCTTGTAGAATAGAGAAAAATATATAGAACAAAGCTGCACCCGGGGCCATGTTTTATGCCGTACGTATGTAAGCGTTTGTGCTGACCTTTACATACGTACACAGTACAGCGTAAATAGACCCTATTGGCTGCACTCCTGCTCAGGAGCGACATGTAAATATTAACATTGGGCATATAGACTGTGCACTATGCAAGTGCAGTTGCACTCATTCCCCAAAGCTTAGTAAATGTGGTAAAGCTTTGCTGATTTCCACCATCCAATCATGTGCAAACAAAAATGCTTTTTTTTCCCCTTGCACTTGCTTCACAAAGTGAAGCTTTACCAGATTACATTTTCTTAGGAAAATTTGTGCAACTGTATTTGCAAGACGCACAGCCTATTTTCCTTTCAACCCCAAGGTGTAGCAAGTGACACTGCTCCTGAATACGCTCTATTGATAAGTGTAAAGAGGAGAGGATTGCTACTCCTACCATAACCTTATTCCTCATAGGGTTATAGCTAAGCCCCGGTGGATGGGTCAAAATGCATTAGGGTGTGTGGTGTGATGGACACATCTAGGCTGAGGCCACTCCTTATCGTTTAGTCACCTGGGCTGGTCAGGAGTTGCAATCCTTTCCTCTTTACACTTACTAGCTCTCTGGATTGGTATCAACATAAGCCTGCACCCCAAGTTCTGGGACACAGGGATATGTTTCACCTATACTTTGAGCAGTGCCAAAAGCAATATAACAGGTTACACTCTATTGATGTTAACGTGTTGGTCATGGATAATTTATGCAGTGACAGTGCATACGCATAATGACCTCGGTTTTTAGTCATTCTGAATTGGCCAAGGTCATTCCACGCATGCATGCTGCTGCTGCATGAATGGCTTTTTTTTTTTTTTGTAATTCTTTTATTTTTCAAAGAAACCAGCATTAAACAGTCCAGGTATGCATTAGTAGCATATGATATAGTCAGGTAATAAAAAAAGATGTCCCATAGTCAAAGTTCTATAGCAACAAGCCCAGCTCTGCATGAATGGCTTCTTTAAGACTGATATGTAAACATCAATAGTGTGTGATCAGCAGCCAATAAGATCCATTCAAGATCCATCCATACTGTGCGCTATATGTACAGCCGTGGCCAAAAGTTTTCAGAATGACACATACATTCATTTTCACAAAGTCTGTTGCCTCAGTTTTTATGATGGCAATTTGCATATACTCCAGAATGTTATGAAGCGTGATCAGATGAATTGCTATTAATTTGCAAAGTCCCTCTTTGCCATGAAATTTACCGTATTTATCGGCGTATAACACGCACCGGCGTATAACACGCACCACGCAGTTTAGGAGGGAATTTTAAGGAAAAAAAGTTTTAGGAGAGAAGTTTAGGGAAAAAAAAAAACTTACATTTAAGCGTCATTTGCAGCTTGCCCAGCGTCATTTGCAGCTTGCCCAGCGTCATTTGCAGCTTGCCCAGCGCCATTTGCAGCCTTTCCCAGCGTCATTTGTAGCCTTTCCCAGCGTCATTTGCAACCTGCCCAGCGTCATTTGTAGCTTGCCCAGCGTCATTTGTAGCTTGCCCAGCGTCATTTGCAGCCTTTCCCAGCGTCATTTGCAACCTGCCCAGCGTCATTTGTAGCTTGCCCAGCGTCATTTGCAGCTTGCCCAGCGTCATTTGCAGCCTTTCCCAGCGTCATTTGCAACCTGCCCAGCGTCATTTGTAGCTTGCCCAGCGTCATTTGTAGCTTGCCCAGCGTCATTTGCAGCCTTTCCCAGCGTCATTTGCAACCTGCCCAGCGTCATTTGTAGCTTGCCCAGCGTCATTTGTAGCTTGCCCAGCGTCATTTGTAGCTTGCCCAGCGTCATTTGTAGCTTGCCCAGCGTCATTTGTAGCTTGCCCAGAGTCATTTGCAGCTTGCTAGTGTCATTTGCAGTTTGCAGCGTTTAAATTTCCCGCCGTGTGACAAACCGCGCATGCGCGGCCGAAAAAGGCCGAACCGCGGCCGAAAAAGGCCGAAGTGCGGCCGAAAAAGACCGAGCCGACTGTTCAGCTCCGCTCGGAGTCCCGCCTCCCTGCTGTTTCGGGAGCGAGCGCAGGGAGGCGGGACTACGAGTGGAGCTGAACAGCCGGCTTCGGTCTTTTTCGGCCGCGCTTCGGCTTTTTCCGGCCTTTTTCGGCCGCGGTTCGGCCTTTTTTGGCCGCGGTCGCCATTTTTCGGGCGCCGCAACCGATTTTTGTCATTTTTTTTTTTGGGTATCTGCGTATAACACGCACCCACGACTTTCCCCCCCGATTTTAAGGGGGAAAAAGTGCGTGTTATACGCCGATAAATACGGTAACTTAATCCCATAAACAAATGCCCACTGCATTTGTGAAGAAGGCTTCAGGGCACCCAAGAAAGTCTAGCAAGCGTATTGGAGTGTCTCCTATTTAGCTGCGGGATCCGGGCACCACCAGTGCAGAGCTTGCTCAGGAATGGCAGCAGGCAGGTGTGAGTGCATCTGCATGCACAGTGAGGAGAAGACTTTTGGAGATTGGCCTGGGCAGAAGGGCAGCAAGGAAGCCACTTCTCTCCACAGACTGATATTCTGCAAAAGGTACAGGGATTGGACTTCTGAGGACTGGGGTAAAGTCATATTCTCTTATGAATCCCCTTTCCGATTGTTTGGGGCATCCAGAAAAAACCTTGTCCGTAGAAGAAAAGGTGAGCGCTACCATCAGTAAAGCATCCTGAGACCATTCATGTGTGGGGTTGCTTCTCAGCCAAGGGAGTGGGCTCACTCACAATTTTGCCTAAGAACACAACCATCAAAAAAGAATGGTACAAAAACATTCTCCGAGAGCAACTTTTCCCAACCATCCAAGAACAGTGCCTTTTCCAGCATGATGGAGCACATTGCCAAAGTACAAAAGTGATAACTAAGTGGCTCGGGGAAGAAAAAACATCGAAATGTTGGGTCCATGCCCAGGGAACTCCCCAGACCTTAATCCCAATGACAACTTGTGGTCAATCCTGATTATGTAAGAATGGGCTGCCATCAGTCAGGATGTGACCCAGAAATTGATTGACAGCATGTTAGGGCGAATTGCAGAGGTCTTGAAAAATAAGGGTCAACGCTGAAAATATTGCATAAAATTAATGTAATTATGAAATGCTTGTAATTATACTTCAGTATACCATAGTAACATCTGACAAAAAGATCTAAAAACACTGAAGCAGCAGACTTTGTGAAAAATTAATATTTGTGTCATTCTCAAAACTTTTGGCCACGGCTGTATGTAAATGTTGGCACAAAGATTACATGGGTACAGCGTATGGACATTTTACACATGATCTTGCTGCATAAATCAATACTCCTGTCTGATTGAGCCCTTATTAAGATATAGTAGTCATAACTGAAAAATTGGCTCCCCTAATACAGTAGTAGTAGGAAAGAAAGGTTCAATGGTGGATTTTTTTTTCTCATTGCAAAACTGCCATTTGTAAGTGCTTTACATTTTGCCAGTGTTATCATGGGGGGCAGTTTGCACAGACAGTTTAAGGCTACATTGACACGGGTGCCTAGCACTGATGTAAATGACGGCACTGATTCCTGAAGCCAGCAGTTACCTGCAGTGATTGCTACTAGACACACACAAATCAGCAGATTCCTGTCGCTGTCATTTGCTCTAGTGCTAGTCGCCTAGGGATGCACTGAAATTTCGGAGGCCAAAAATTGTGTTTTCGAAATTTTGCCTAAAGAGAAAAGGCGCAGATAAGGTGCCGATAATAGCACATGCACGGTAGCAGTGGCTACGCCGCCCATTGCAGGGTGTCATCCTGGCAGCTCAAGGTCCTGTCTTCCCCTCCCTCCTCCTCCTCCTCTCCTTGCAGAGCGGTGATCTCCCTGTGTGTCAGGGAGCTGAATTGTCCAGGTGGCCGTAGTAAGAATGTCCCACCTTCTGTAATAGACGGCACACTGATCCAATGCCGGGACATTGAATCAATGTGACGTGATCACCGGAGGTGGGACATTGTTACACTGGCTAGGGCAATTAAAATCCAACTCCGTGACACAGCGGTAGATCGCTGCTCTGATCCGGGCTTAGGCAGGCTGCATCCACAGGCACTGGTGAGGCTGCATCTGATGGGCACAAGCAGGCTACATCCACAGGCATCGGCAAGGCTGCATCCCACATGCACTGGCAAGGCTGCATCCCACATGCACTGGCAAGGCTGCATCCCACATGCACTGGCAAGGCTGCATCCCACGTGCACTGGCAAGGCTGCATCCGACGTGCACTGGCAAGGCTGCATCCGACGTGCACTGGCAAGGCTGCATCCGACGTGCACTGGCAAGGCTACATTCGACAGGCACTCGTAGGCTGCATCTGACATGCACTCGTAGGCTGCATTGATCTCTTGTATCATGTATGCAGCTGACCATCTCCTGTATCATGTTTGCTAGAGGTGCACCAAATGGAAATTTTGCTAATACTATTAGCAGTGTGTTTAAGTTTAAGTAAGAGATTGCGGACAAGAGATGGGTTACAGACTGTGGACATGATACAAGAGAAGGTTAGTAACTGAGGACAGGATACAAGAGATGGTTAGAGACTGCAGACTGCATTTTTCTTGAGCTTTTCTTGCACTAAAGGTGCCAATAATGGCCAACAATAAATTCATATTAATTTAAATATATATTTAAAAGTCGATTATAATACAGTTGTATATAAAAATATAAATATTTTTTAAACTGTCATTTTCGGTTTCGTTTTTCGGCACCAAAATTTCCATTTGGTGCACCCTTTTAGTTGCCCATGTGAATGTAACCTAAAACTTTCAAGTATAATAAATGACTTTTTATTACAAACACGTTAAAAAAAATGGATCAGCCATGCCACTTACCTAACTTAGGCCTAATTGGTTCTCAAATTGGTTAAAGTGGTTCTACAGCCAGGACATTCTCTGCATTAAGGTAAAAAATCTCCCAGTATTTGTATAGCCCCACCCCCTTCATAAACACTCCTCACTTCATCCAGCGTGGTGTCCATCCCTAACAGCTCTCTCCTCTCTCCCTGCATTCACAGGACAGAGAGGCAGCAGTAGGAGCCATTGGCGCCTGCTGCTGTCAAACAAATCCTGAGAGCAGGAGGCGGGGTCGAGTCACGCTGTGTGTGTCAATGGGTGCACACAGCCCGGCTCAGGAAAGAGCATACATGTGATTCCCCGCTTTTAATGGAGGCACACAGAGAGGAGACAAAAGGTGCTGGTGGGGAACCCCAGAAGAGGAGGTTCAGAGACGTTCTGTGCAATGGTATTGCACGTATGTATAAAATGTTTGTTATTTAAAAAAAATATCTTAGCCTTTACAATTACTTTACCATCTTTCTCTAGTGTTGAACAAATGTCAGTCCTTTGGTTTTAGTTTTCAAAATGCTGCTGAATAAGCCCTTTAAATCCAAGTACAGCATGCAAATACTGACTTTTCCAAAAAGTCAAATGTGAAGCAAGCCCCCACCACATCCTCAGCAACCCATGAAGAGGTACTTGAATTGCATTGTCGGATGCAACAAAGGTATTTCTGAAAACTCAAAGTAGCATACTGTGTGCAGCTTTATTTTATGGCTCTGCTGGCCCCTTGCAACAGTATTTTGGTTGAATAAATCTACAGATTTGTTAACACAGTCCCCAAATGTTTCAAACCTCATTTTGGGGAAATGTCCCTCAAAAGGTAATCAAAGCCCTCTGTCACTCTTTCAGCAAAGCAAAACCCATTAATATAACGTGGTATTTATCCCAAAAGCAAATATGAGATACACACACACACACACACACACACACACACACACACACACACACACTATCTCACAAAAGTGAATACACCCCTCATATTTTTGTAAATCTTTTATTATATCTTTTTATGTTACAACATTGGAAAAATAAACTTTGCTACAATGTACAGTAGTGAGTGTACAGCTTGTATAACAATGTAAATTTGCTACCCCCTCAAAATAACTCAACTCAACACACAGCCATTAATGTCTAAACTGCTGGCAACAAAAGTGAGTACACCCCTAAGTGAAAATATCCAAATTGGGCCCAAAGTGTCAATATTTTGTGTGGCCACCATTATTTTCCAGCACTGCCTTAACCCTCTTGGGCATAGAGTTCACCAGAGCTTCACAGGTTGCCACTGGAGTCCTCTTCCACTCCTGCATGAGGACATCACAGAGCTGGTGGAAGTTGGAGACCTTGCACTCCTCCACCTTCCGTTTGAGGATGCCCCACAGATGCTCAATAGGGTTTAGGTCTGGAGACATGTCCATCATCCAATCATGTGCAAACAAAAATGCTTTTTTTTCCCCTTGCACTTGCTTCACAAAGTAAAGCTTTACCAGATTACATTTTCTTAGGAAAATTTGTGCAACTGTATTTGCAAGACGCACAGCCTATTTTCCTTTCAACCCCAAGGTGTAGCAAGTGACACTGCTCCTGAATACGCTCTATTGATAAGTGTAAAGAGGAAAGGATTGCTACTCCTACCATAACCTTATTCCTCATAGGGTTATAGCTAAGCCCCGGTGGATGGGTCAAAATGCATTGGGGTGTGTGGTGTGATGGAGACATCTAGGCTGAGGCCACTCCTTATCGTTTAGTCACCTGGGCTGGTCAGGAGTTGCAATCCTTTCCTCTTTACACTTAGTAGCTCTCTGGATTGGTATCAACATAAGCCTGCACCCCAAGTTCTGGGACACAGGGATATGTTTCACCTATACTTTGAGCAGTGCCAAAAGCAATATAACAGGTTACACTCTATTGATGTTAACGTATTGGTCATGGATAATTTATGCAGTGACAGTGCATACGCATAATGACCTCGGTTTTTAGTCATTCTGAAGGTCATCCCACGCATGCATGCTGCTGCTGCATGAATGGCTTTTTTTTTTTGTAATTCTTTTATTTTTCAAAGAAACCAGCATTAAACAGTCCAGGTATGCATTAGTAGCATATGATATAGTCAGGAAATAAAAAAAGATGTCCCATAGTCAAAGTTATATAGCAACAAGCCCAGCTCTGCATGAATGGCTTCTTTAAGACTGATATGTAAACATCAATAGTGTGTGATCCGCAGCCAATAATATCCATTCATACTGTGCGCTATATGTACAGCCGTGGCCAAAGGTTTTAAGAATGACACATATATTCATTTTCACAAGTCTGTTGTCTCAGTTTTTATGATGGCAATTTGCATATACTCCAGAATGTTATGAAGCGTGATCAGATGAATTGCTATTAATTTGCAAAGTCCCTCTTTGCCATGAAATTTAACTTAATCCCATAAACAAATGCCCACTGCATTTGTGAAGAAGGCTTCAGGGCACCCAAGAAAGTCTAGCAAGCGTATTGGACCGTCTCCTACAGTTGATTTAGCTGCGGGATCCGGGCACCACCAGTGCAGAGCTTGCTCAGGAATGGCAGCAGGCAGGTGTGAGTGCATCTGCACACACAGTGAGGAGAAGACTTTTGGAGATTGGCCTGGGCAGAAGGGCAGCAAGGAAGCCACTTCTCTCCACAGACTGATATTCTGCAAAAGGTACAGGGATTGGACTTCTGAGGACTGGGGTAAAGTCATATTCTCTTATGAATCCCCTTTCCGATTGTTTGGGGCACCCAGAAAAAACCTTGTCCGTAGAAGAAAAGGTGACCGCTACCATCAGTCCTTTGTCATGCCAACAGTAAAGCATCCTGAGACCATTCATGTGTGGGGTTGCTTCTCAGCCAAGGGAGTGGGCTCACTCACAATTTTGCCTAAGAACACAACCATCAAAAAAGAATGGTACAAAAACATTCTCCGAGAGCAACTTTTCCCAACCATCCAAGAACAGTGCCTTTTCCAGCATGATGGAGCACATTGGCAAAGTACAAAAGTGATAACTAAGTGGCTCGGGGAAGAAAAAACATTGAAATGTTGGGTCCATGCCCAGGGACTCCCCAGACCTTAATCCCAATGAGAACTTGTGGTCAATCCTGATTATGTAAGAATGGGCTGCCATCAGTCAGGATGTGACCCAGAAATTGATTGACAGCATGTCAGGGCGAATTGCAGAGGTCTTGAAAAATAAGGGTCAACGCTGAAAATATTGCATAAAATTAATGTAATTATGAAATGCTTGTAATTATACTTCAGTATACCATAGTAACATCTGACAAAAAGATCTAAAAACACTGAAGCAGCAGACTTTGTTTTGGCCACGGCTGTATGTAAATGTTGGCACAAAGATTACATGGGTACAGCGTATGGACTTTTTACACATGATCTTGCTGCATAAATCAATTCTCCTGTCTGATTGAGCCCTTAAAAAGATATAGTAGTCATAACTGAAAAATTGGCTCCCCTAATACAGTAGTAGTAGGAAAGAAAGGTTCAATAGTGGATTTTTTTTTCTCATTGCATAACTGCCATTTGTAAGTGCTTTACATTTTGCCAGTGTTATCATGGGGGGCAGTTTGCACAGACAGTTTAAGGCTACATTGACACGGGTGCCTAGCACTGATGTAAATGACGGCACTGATTCCTGAAGCCAGCAGTTACCTGCAGTGATTGCTACTAGACACACACAAATCAGCAGATTCCTGTCGCTGTCATTTGCTCCAGTGCTAGTCGCCTAGGGATGCACTGAAATTTCGGCGGCCAAAAATTGTGTTTTCGAAATTTTGCCTAAAGAGAAAAGGTGCCGATAATAGCGCATGCACTGTAGCAGTGGCTACGCTGCCCATTGCAGGGTGTCATCCTGGCAGCTCAAGGTCCTGTCTTCCCCTCCCTCCTCCTCCTCCTCTCCTTGCAGAGCAGTGATCTCCCTGTGTGTCAGGGAGCTGAATTGTCCAGGTGGCCGTAGTAAGAATGTCCCACCTTCTGTAATAGACGGCACACTGATCCAATGCCGGGACATTGAATCAATGTGACGTGATCACCGGAGGTGGGACATTGTTACACTGGCTAGGGCAATTAAAATCCAACTCCGTGACACAGCGGTAGATCGCTGCTCTGATCCGGGCTTAGGCAGGCTGCATCCACAGGCACTGGTGAGGCTGCATCTGATGGGCACAAGCAGGCTACATCCACAGGCATCGGCAAGGCTGCATCCCACATGCACTGGCAAGGCTGCATCCCACATGCACTGGCAAGGCTGCATCCCACATGCACTGGCAAGGCTGCATCCCACATGCACTGGCAAGGCTGCATCCGACATGCACTGGCAAGGCTGCATCCGACGTGCACTGGCAAGGCTGCATTCGACAGGCACTCGTAGGCTGCATTGATCTTTTGTATCATGTATGCAGCTGACCATCTCCTGTATCATGTTTGCTAGAGGTGCACCAAATGGAAATTTTGCTAATACTATTAGCAGTGTGTTTAAGTTTAAGTAAGAGATTGCGGACAAGAGATGGGTTAGAGACTGTGGACATGATACAAGAGAAGGTTAGTAACTGAGGACAGGATACAAGAGATGGTTAGAGACTGCAGACTGCATTTTTCTTGAGCTTTTCTTGCACTAAAGGTGCCAATAATGGCCAACAATAAATTCATATTAATTTAAATATATATTTAAAAGTCGATTATAATACAGTTGTATATAAAAATATAAATATTTTTTAAAATGTCATTTTCGGTTTAGTTTTTCGGCACCAAAATTTCCATTTGGTGCACCCTTTTAGTCGCCCATGTGAATGTAACCTAAAACTTTCAAGTATAATAAATGACTTTTTATTACAAACACGTTTAAAAAAATGGATCAGCCATGCCACTTACCTAACTTAGGCCTAATTGGTTCTCAAATTGGTTAAAGTGGTTCTACAGCCAGGACATTCTCTGCATTAAGGTAAAAAATCTCCCAGTATTTGTATAGCCCCACCCCCTTCATAAACACTCCTCACTTCATCCAGCGTGGTGTCCATCCCCAACAGCTCTCTCCTCTCTCCCTGCATTCACAGGACAGAGAGGCAGCAGTAGGAGCCATTGGCGCCTGCTGCTGTCAAACAAATCCTGAGAGCAGGAGGCGGGGTCGAGTCCCGCTGTGTGTGTCAATGGGTGCACACAGCCCGGCTCAGGAGCGAACATGCGATTCCCCGCTTTTTATGGAGGCACACAGAGAGGAGCCAAAAGTGCTGGTGGGGAACCCCAGAAGAGGAGGTTCAGAGACGTTCTGTGCAATGGTATTGCACGTATGTATAAAATGTTTGTTATTTAAAAAAAATATCTTAGCCTTTACAATTACTTTACCATCTTTCTCTAGCGTTGAACAGATGTCAGTCCTTTGGTTTTAGTTTTCAAAATGCTGCTGAATAAGCCCTTTTAAATCCAAGTACAGCATGCAAATACTGACTTTTCCAAAAAGTCAAATGTGAAGCAAGCCCCCACCACATCCTCAGCAACCCATGAAGAGGTACTTGAATTGCATTGTCGGATGCAACAAAGGTATTTCTGAAAACTGGAAGTAGCATACTGTGTGCAGCTTTATTTTATGGCTCTGATGGCCCCTTGCAACAGTATTTTGGTTGCATAAATCTACAGATTTGTTAACACAGTCCCCAAATGTTTCAAACCTCATTTTGGGGAAATGTCCCTCAAAAGGTAATCAAAGCCCTCTGTCACTCTTTCAGCAAAGCGAAACCCATTAATATAACGTGGTATTTATCCCAAAAGCAAATATGAGATATACACACACACACACACACACACACACACACACACACACACACACACACACACACACACAGTATCTCACAAAAGTGAATACACCCCTCATATTTTTGTAAATCTTTTATTATATCTTTTTATGTTACAATATTGGAAAAATAAACTTTGCTACAATGTAAAGTAGTGAGTGTACAGCTTGTATAACAATGTAAATTTGCTACCCCCTCAAAATAACTCAACTCAACACACAGCCATTAATGTCTAAACTGCTGGCAACAAAAGTGAGTACACCCCTAAGTGAAAATATCCAAATTGGGCCCAAAGTGTCAATATTTTGTGTGGCCACCATTATTTTCCAGCACTGCCTTAACCCTCTTGGGCATAGAGTTCACCAGAGCTTCACAGGTTGCCACTGGAGTCCTCTTCCACTCCTGCATGAGGACATCACGGAGCTGGTGGAAGTTGGAGACCTTGCGCTCCTCCACCTTCCGTTTTGAGGATGCCCCACAGATGCTCAATAGGGTTTAGGTCTGGAGACATGCTTGGCCAGTCCATCACCTTTACTATCAGCTTCTTTAGCAAGGCAGTGGTCGTCTCGGAGGTGTGTTTGGGGTCATTATCATGTTGGAATACTGCCTGCAGCCCAGTATCCGAAAGGAGGGGATCATGCTCTGCTTCAGTATGTCACAGTACATGAATAAAAACATAAAACAATAGTATTGGGACTTTAACCACTTGCCTACCAGGTACGAACACCCCCTTCCTGACCAAGCCATTTTTCAGCTTTCAGCGCTGTCGCATTTTGAATGACAATTGCGGGGTCATGCAAGGATGTACCCAAAGAAAATTTTTATAATTTTTTCCCCACAAATAGAGCTTTATTTTGGTGGTATTTGATCACCTCTGCGGTTTTTATTTCTTGCGCTATAAACAAATTAAGAGGGACAAGTTTGAAATAACACAATATTTTTTACTTTGTATTATGATAAATATCCAATATTTTTTTTTTAAACAATTTTTTTTCCTCAGTTTAGACCGATACGTATTCTTCTACATATTTTTGGTTAAAAAAAATCACAATAAGCATCTATTGATTGGTTTGCGCAAAAGTTATAGCGTCTACAAAATAGGGGATAGATTTATAGCATTTTTATTATTATTATTTTTTTACTAGTAATGGCGGCGATTTGCGATTTTTTTTTATCGTGACTGCGACATTGTGGCGGACATATCGGACACTTTTGACACATTTTTGGGACCATTCACATTTATACAGCGATCCGTGCTATAAAAATGCATTGATTACTGTATAAATATGACTGGCAGGGAAGGGGTTAACACTAGGGGGCACTGCAGGGGTTAATATGTTCCCTGGGAGTGATTCTAACTGTAGGGGGAGAGGATTCACAAGGGGAGGAGACCGATCAGTGTTTGTACTGAGAACACACCATCGGTCTCCTCTCCTCTGACAGTACCGTGGATCTGTGTGTTTACATACTTAGATCCACGGTCCTGCTGTGTTACCGGGCAATCGCGGGTGCCCGGTGGACATTGCGGCCGCCGGGCACGCGCATCGGGTGCCTAGTGACACGGCGGGCGCTCGTGCGCTCCCTGGAGGGCCGGGAAGGGGAGGGCGTCATATGACACCTTCCCACCACGAGAGCTGCGCCGCCTGGCCGTCAATTGACAGCCAGCGGTCGCTAAGCAGTTAAAGTACAATTACTGTATAGGAAAAGTTTTTAGGATAAGAAAACATTTAGGCCCCTTTCACACGGATAGAATTCAGCTTTTAGCTGCGGATAGATCAAGTTATCTACCACAGCTAAACTCACACAATGGTTTTAACAGCAGCAGAACAGGCACCCGTGTGAAAGGGGCCTTATTGTCATTGTAAACACAAATTCACATATACATACAAATCAACCACCACATGCACGTGATTTCACAGTATACTTTTATAAATGTAAAGTCCAATCACCAATGAATTGGGTAAATTGTTCCAAGATTCTGTGATATCACTATTTCCCCCAGTCTGTAGCCAAATCTGGATGTAGGATGGTGAAGGTACCTAACATCATTCCCTGCCAGATCTTGGGCTGCAATCTACTTATCCCAAAGTTCTCATGTCTAAATACTACATGTACCATAGTTCATAGGGAATGTTGTCACAGCTGTGGGTGGTGATAGGGCAGTTCTTATTCATACCCCTTGAAATTTTCCACATTTTGTCATGTTACAACCAAAAACGTAAATGTATTTTATTGGGATTTTATGCGATTGACCAACACAAAGTGGCACATAATTGTGAAGTGGAAGGAAAATAAATGTTTTTCAATTTTTTTTTTACAAATAAATATCTGAAAAGTGTGCCATGCATTTGTGTTCAGCCCCCTTTACTCTGATACCCCTAACTAAAATCCAGGGAAACCAATTGCTTTCAGAAGTCACCTAATTTGTAAATAGAGTCCACCTGTGAGTAATCTAATCTCAGTATAAATACAGCTGTTCTGTGAAGCCCTCAGAGGTTTGTTAGAGAACCTTAGTGAAGAAGCAGCATCCTGAAGGCCAAGGAACACACCAGACAGGTCAGGGATAAAGTTGTGGAGAAGTTTAAAGCAGGGTTAGGTTATAAAAATATATCCCAAGCTTTGAACATCTCATGAAGCATGAAGTATTGACTCTGGGCACACCACATTTTTCACATATTTATTTGTAAAAAATCATTTTCCTACCACTTCACAATTATGTGCCCCTTTGTGTTGGTCTATAACATTAAATCCCTATAAAATACATTAACCTTTTTTGGTTGTAACTGATTTACCTGCTCATCTGCCTCGCCATGACCCTGTAGACCTTCCAACCCACCTGAAGCATGACCTGTAGGACAATAAAGGGTTAAATGTTTAATGCAGTTGGTTGCACTCTAAAGGGGAACCCCAGGCTGTCCTATTCAACCTTTGAATTCTAATGAGAGATCAGACAGAATAAGGATAATATAGGGCCCTTTAACCACTTCCCACCCGGCCACTGCACATAAACGGCTGGGTGGGCCAGGAACGTACCTCAGAAGGAGCGGGATCACGCACGCGTTCCCACGCAGCGGCGCAATCCCGATGCGCTCGCGTTACCCGGACACGGTGCATCTTAGATCGGCAGCAGGGCTCTGTGATTGGCCCTCCTGATCACATGACGGCCGTGTCCAATCATGGCCGTCATGTGATGTAAACAAACTACTGCTAGGCAATCAGCTCTCCTCACACGGAAGTGGTCGCTGAGGAGAGGAGAGCAGATCTCTGGCTGGTGAGTATTAGCTGTGTTTTTTTTACAGCTTTTTACTCACTGATCACCAGTTTATTGTCCCCACACATGTCAACATAAATGTAAAACACACAGTAAACACACAATGTCCCCCCAAAACATGTCCCCACATAGTAATGATCCCCCACACATATAATAGTAAAATCACATGTTCCAATTATCATTTGCACACATGTCCGTGATCACCTGCGCGCATCTGTACATGATCATTTGCGTACATATGTCTGTGATCACACAAACCAATTATTACACACTTAACGGGATTTTTTTTACCAAAAACATGTAGCAGAATACATTTTGGCTTAAATTTATGACAAAATTAGATTTTATTGGATTTCTTTTAAAATAGAATAAAGAAAATATATTTTTTTTCCCAAATTACTGTTCTTTTTATATCGCAAAAAAAAAAAACGGAGTTGTGAATAAATACCACCAAAAGAAAGCTCTATTTGTGCGAACAAAATGATAAAAATTTCATTTGGGTACAGCGCAGCATGACCGCGCAATTGTCATTGAAAGTGTGAGAGCGCTGAAAGCTGAAAATTGGTCTGGGAAGGAAGGGGCGAAAGTGCCCAGTATTGATGTGGTTAAATGGTAGCAACAGCATTGTCCAAGGTGCAGGCTTGATAGTCTTCACCGGCCATTGGAGCTCATTAGATTATATCCAATAAGGCACAGTGATGCATTTACAGACTGACTGGCTTAAACAGGCTAATGGTACTCCTTGAAATGGTTGTAGGTAATGGTGTGTATGTACAGTGTTCAAATATAATTGCAGTAAAGTGTTCCCAAGGTAAAGGTGTCTATACACAGTGTTCAAATACAGTGACTAGGGAAAGATTGCAGAAGCTGGGCAATTGCCCTCTCACCAACGACTGAGCCGAATTAGATGCCTTGCAGACAGCGACCTGGGAATAGATGTCCGTCAATGGAACCGTCAGCGATGACCCACGGGTGCGGAGCATGGATGAACGTGATGTCGAGCTGCTGAGTTGGTGTCGCGTAGATGTCTGACCAACTACAAGCAGAGTTTGGCCTTTCCAAGGCCAGGCTGGAATCACTTGAACACTGAGTGGTAGGCTGCAACCTCTCTCTCCCCGTCACAGAGAGGTGTGCATTCCGAAAGGCCCAGGAAGAAGAGAGTGAGGGGCGGATCCACAGCCCCCCCTACTCCCAAACTGCTTCCCAATTTACAGAACCCGGGGTGTCTCTGCTAGCTCCTGTTAACTTGGAATTTGGCTCTCCTGTGTGTGGCTCCATCTGTACACCTGCGTCATCTGCAAAGCAATGTAGTTCTGAATGGTGTACAAGTATGATAATACTAGTCAGCTCAGTGACTTGAGGTCTGTACTGAGCTGGAGGAAGGATTTGCAGGAGCCAGAGCATTGTACCCACAATCCGCTGATAACTGTTGCAGTACTGTGCAGGCTCAAATGCAAAAAATATAAATACACTTTTTTGCAAAATGGCTGCATGTATTATTATTATTTTTTATTTTCAAAAGGTGATATTTTCCTTTAATTATATGATATCTCAGTAATGCTGTAACTAATCTTGGAGAAGGGAATACTGGATAAACAGCTAATATATTGTATGTACACCATCTATGCTAAAATTCACTTTTGCTTGGAGTTATGGTTTAATTCTTTATGATTTTCATTATTGTGGTTATGGCAAGAGTGTGTCCTTTGTCTAAATATTTTGTGCAAAAAAAAAAAAGATATCCCTCTTTCCTATCTTGAATTTTGCTCCCATGTGATGAAACATTTTCTGGTGTGTTTGAATTTAGCAATGCATATTCACCGCTCTGTATTGTGAATATTTTGCAAAGTGAAGATTGGCATTTAATGTTTCCTGCTGAATTGCAAATTCACCTAGTGAAAGGTGATCTGAAATTGCAGAATAGTATTGGATTTGCAGGTATGTGTATTGGGTTTACTAAAAAGAAAATGTTAAGCAGATATTATTACCCGGTTCCAGTAAGTATTTATTTGCCAAAACCTTAATTTTTGTTGTAATGAAAAAATAAAAAATCACAATGTTTTACTATTAGATAATACCTCACATACTGTAGGTATTTGTGACCACAAACCTCCTTCACATTATGTTGGCTGACATTGCAGCTAATGCAGAAGCACAACAGAAGTCCCGTTGCATCCTGGTTGCTTTTTTTTCTTTTTCCAGCTGTGGAGGATCTACATTGTAGACTTCTGTACTTAGTCTTTGCACCATGAATGTTTTTTTCACATAAAAGGTTGTGGTTTTCTAAAATGCTAATGGAGTTCAGCTGTGTTTGTAGTTTTCCAAGGCGAAGGCATCTAATGGTGTTGCTTTTTAATACAGTGCTGGACAATCCCTTTAAATATCTAACAGTTCAGTGTCTCTGAGCAAGGCCAAGCCTTGATTTGACTCCGACTATTGATCTGTGTGCTCGGGGAAGATAAAGTACAAGTGCCGAGTAGGCAAAATACACATAGAAATGAATAGTCTTCTTCTATTCAGCAGGCTAGTGAAATTTACAGCTGATCCGCTGGCAGAAAGAGATAAATCTCCCTGGGGGGGTGGGGGGTATAGTAGGGACAGGCTGCAGATCAAGACAATTTCTGAGAAAATTACGAGCCCGGGGCTGTCGTATTCACCAACTGCGCTCTGTTAAACCAGCCACTCAGCAATTTTAAAGAGGTTGTGTCAGGCTGAGCATGCAAAAAAAAAGACAAAATGGCAGTCAATTTATAACTGATGCCAAGCTGCTGCTAACAAAGCAAACAGAATATTGGCATGCATTAAAAAGGGGATCAACTCAGGGATAAAACGATAATTCCCCCGCTCTACAAGACTCTGGTCTGGCCGCACTTGGAGTATGCTGTCCAGTTCTGGGCACCAGTCCTCAGGAAGGATGTACTGGAAATGGAGCGACTACAACAGTGGTGGCCTGTGCATTGTGGGCGCACGCGCGCCACCCCCCCCCCCCCCCCCCCCCCCCCCCCCCCCCCCCGACACCTCCATCGCCCTCCCTATTCATGTGCCGGCCCCGTTCAGGATGCCAGATACATGATTTACTATGGTGGGGATATGCGGGGGGTGTGTATTTTGAATCACATGATTAGAGCCAGAGTTGGAAGGTTTATTTACTGTTATTATTGTTGAATATTTATTTATTGCTGAGTCACTTTATTGCACTTGTATTTTGCACATGAGGTTTTAGACCACTAGCACCTTATACCAGATATTTTACTGATTAAGAAGTTTTATTATTCAGTAAGTTGATTACCATTTATCCGTTTGAAGTTAACCCATGTTTGGAACACCTCATTTTATATATTTTAGACCCCCCATTCAGTGGTTAGCGCCACATACCTTTTTTAAGATACCACATGTGTGAGACTTTTCCACAGTGTGGCCACATACAGAGGACCAACATGCAGGGAGCACCGTCAGGTGTTCTAGGGACATAAGTTTCAAATCTAATTTGACTACATATTACACTTTTGTGAGGCACTGTAGTGGCATGGATGAGCATGAATGAGTATGGCCGGGTATGGCTGAGTATGGATGGGTATAGAAGGGATGGCTGGGTACGGCTGAGTATGGCTGGTTATAACTGAGTATAGCTGGGTATGACTGAGTACGATTGAGTATGGCTAATTATGAATGGGGGTGGATGGGATGGCTGAGCATGGATGGATGGATAAGTATTCCTGAGGATGGATGGGTATGCAGAGTATGGATGGATGGGTATGCAGAGTATGGATGGATGGGTATGCAGAGTATGGATGGATGGGTATGCAGAGTATGGATGGATGGGTATGCAGTGGATGGATGGGTATGCAGAGTATGGATGGATGGGTATGCAGAGTATGGATGGCTGGGTATGCAGAGTATGGATGGATGGATCGATGGATCTCTCACTAAGCAGCGCTTTTTGCACTACACATGCAGCCCACAACGCTGCTGCCACCAATCTCCCCCCTCTCTGCTCACACTGGACAGAGAGTGGAGGGAGGAACCCGGAAATCACGCCGGTTCGTTTACATGTGATCGCCCCATCAAATGACGGAGCGATCACGTGGTAAACGGCCGCGGCCCGGCGTTCACGGAAGTTCTCGGGTGCGCGCCCCAGGGGACGTGCGAGAGCAGAATTCTGGGAGGACGCCACTCTACGCCCTCCCAGAGTTAACAAACCGCCCTGTAGCCGTCATTCGGCTTTGGGCCGGTTATTAAGTGGTTAAAGGAGAAGTATAGCTAAAGCTTGTTTGGCTGTACTTCTCTTATGGATCACAGGAGGGCAGTTCATTTTGCACTCCTGTGACCCATTTTCAGCAGAGAGTGGGCTAAAGTCTACTCTCTAACATCACTAATATCAGTCCAGGCACTGCGTCATCCCGACCACGGAGTCTGGATCCGCCAGGTGCCTGGACTGACACCCGGCTCAGCCTCTCCACAGCCTCAGCCACTCTGCCCCCTCCACAGCCCAGCGCTCCAATGAGTGAGGAGGGAGAAAAGCAGAGAGCTGTGACTAACAATCTACAGCTCTCTGCTCACAGAGCTCTGAAAACTGAGCGATCGGGAGTGTTCAAAGAATGTGCAAAATAAAAAATCCCTCTCTTTTAGATTTTTTTTTTGAAATGTAAGCATCCCTTGCGATAGTAATACAGCATGACAGGTCCTCTTTATGGAGAGATTTGAGGTTAATAAAAACCCAAATCGCTTATGCCAAGCCAGCGCCGGATGGTTACCCTGGCTCAGCGATCGCTAACGTAAGCCCTGGAAGCGTCGGGAGCACCCCTCCCACTGTTTCTAAAAGTGATCCCGTGGCAAATCCGCTACAGGGATCACTTTTATATGAAAGTCTGGTGCCTGAGGGAAAATAAAATACTGGGGTTATGGCATCTAGCTGCAGCCATAACCCCGGTATTTAACATCAAACAAATGAGGTATTTTCCCAGGTAGGCGGTCGAAAACTGAAATTTAACTCTAAATGACAGTGAGAGTTTTTATACAACAAAAGAGGGTGCAGTCAATAGGTCCATCGCAGGTATAAACAACATAATTAATATTGCCTTATGTTTGCAAAAGCGAACAGTGGCCCCTGTTTAAACCTCTTTAAAGCCTGCACTACCGCACCCCCAAACGTTGCAAGTGTTTGATTTCAGTGCTGCCCCATACACTTGAATAAGGGGTATAATGTTTGCCGCAAGTAAACCACAACTTGGAAATTTTTTACTGCTGGTCAGCTGGTAAAGGTGAACAAACCTTTATGCCCCTTTCACACAGGGAATCTGTCTGCTGATACCCCGCTGATGACAGGTCCATATCTGCTCATTTTCTGCAGAGCAGACACGGACTGATACCACTCTGCTCTACAGGTGGCTGGGTGTAAACTGACTCTATTGTGTGCCCTCCAATCCGAACCGCCTAAACGGAGGATAGATCCTTTGCCTGTTTGCTTTAGCAGACTGGATCAGAGGTAGGTGGGTGTAAATGGACACAAGTCTGTAGCTGTGGTGGCAACTCTGCACATGCTCAGTTTTCAGTGTATTTTCTACCCTGAGCATTTTCTCTCTATCACATCTGAGCAGCCCATGTGACTAAAGACTCACAGATGTGGGCGTATACACAGTGGTAAATCACAGCCAACTCCCTCCCTCCTCCTCCATGCCCACTAACCAGCCAAACACAATAGGGGTGGGATATTACATGTAGATTGATGGAGGCTTCGCCTCCCTCTCATTCTAAGACGCAGGCTGGAAGGGTGTGACCTGTGACTGGCATAAATCTGTCCATACCATGTTTCTTCCACAAAATAATAAATTTAATTTCAAATATATATTTGTATGTCAATTTAAGACAGTTTATATTATTTATTTATTTTTACTTTGGATCCCATAGGCTGTTTTTTGTTATTTTGAACATGTGACCAGCAGCCGAGGACTAGAAGCTCCTCCTGCTTATGTTTCCCTGCAGGCAGGCTGGGAAAGAGCTGGGTCGTGTGACAGCTGTATAGATGGATGAGGAAAAAGGTACTTTTATTAAAATAATTACAGTGCTCTCATCCACATACAGAAGTAGATGGGACAATATAAATGAAACAGCATGTGTTTAGTATCACTTTAATAGCATACATTGTTGTACCATTGCATAGCCTGCCTGCAGCCCCGTAGAAAAAAGTAACTTTCCAGGGATGGTGCATGCATACCCCTTCCCCAATTTCCCCAATTTCTCGGTGCATTGTTTGTTTTCTCTAGTAGGCAGAGCACGCCCAGGACTATTCAATTCCCAGCCTTTGAAAGTCAGTACTGTATTTGAGAAGGAAGTTTGATTGCTGCAGCTTGAGAATAGTAGACTCTATAAAGGTACTGTACATTATTCACTAGAGAGTGCATCGAAAACAACCCCTGCTGAACCATTGAGAAGTGGAGATTTACCTGAACAGCATGAAAGAGATCAAAGATCACCGGGGGTTCGGCGTCCTTCTTTTTTTTTTTTTTAAGAAATTAACTAGCAAGGCCTAATTAAACAGCAAGTAAAACTTATAAGAATATAATAAAACAAATGTCACAGTAAAACTATAAAGTTAGCCTACCTTAAACGTGGACTGTGTCAGTCAGTAGGGCAGTGGACAGTGTAGATGCTGTCAGTAGGGCAGTGAGTGGAGTCAGTAGTGTAGTGGACGGTGTCAGTCGTTTTTTATTTTTACAATTTTTTTTTACAATTATATGTTTCCCCCTATAACAGTGTCCTATGCCCCTCCCCCCATAGCAGTGTTCTCTGCCCCTTTTTGTGGTGCTGACAACCTGCCCTTGGACAACCCCGGGCAGCAGTTAGTGGGAAGGTAGTAGGAAGAGCTTGGGGTGCCTGTAAAGCGACAGGTATTAGAAGGGGAAGAGCAGCCCTGCCGACTCTGTGTTGGGCTTCAGAGGAACGTGCGTGCACCCCTCCCCCTCTGCTTACTGGGAGATAGCGCTAGAGGAGCAGTCTGAGGCACCTGGAGTATCAGAGGGGGTTGCAGGAACTTGTGGAAGGGTAACCGAAAGGTGGAATGGGGTAAAAGGATGCGGATGCCTAGGGCAGAAGCGGAGCTCGGCAACTACAGGACCGGCTTCAGCGCTGTCTTAAGGACGTCCCCCCCCCCCATATTAACGAACTGATGATTGGTTGCTAGGACTGCCCTGCTTTTAACGTAAAAAGTTAACCTGGCCAGCTCCCGCCCACCATCCTGAGCTGTGCTGCCTTCTGCCCTCTGCTCTGCCGTGAGTATGAGAGTGGCAGAGGTTGTGGGGAAAGGAGCAGCATGCAAGGGGGGGTCGGCAAAGCAGGAACATCTACCTGTAACCTGCCCATTGTTGACAGGTAGACTGCGATTGACGGGTTAAACTCTGCAGAAAAACCCACAGCCACCGGACTTGGGGCTTTGAAGATAAATAAGAAAACACTACAGATATGTGCCCAGCTCAAATTTCATGAATCTGGTTTACATCCACTTTAAGCCTCAGTCCACAAAGCTAACACACCAGGATAAGTATCTCTATTTTTTTTATAGTAGAAAGGTCGCTGGGTGTCAGAGTCATGGGCACCATATCCCTCAATAATCAAAACATGAATGAAACCGGAAAGTGGGATTTAAAAGGTGACAGAAAACGCATATAATATGATTTTTTTTTGTCACCTTTAAAATCCCACTTTCCCGTTCATTCATCTCTATTTTTTAGTGACAGTTATTCCTGTGCCTTTCACCTGCATTTAAATGTCAGGATCTCATGAATCACAGCCAAATGCCTTGTGTATAAGGCCCTTAAGTGAAAATTAAGTTTGTCTTTAACAAGCCTATGTCTGCTTTCTTCAAATTCAAGTGTGTTATGCTTTCAATCACCAGCGTCTGAGAGGAGGCAGGCATGAAAGCTTCGCTGTCCGATATGCTCAACAGTGAATATTACTTGCTCCAGTAATTACATTTTCTCTGCTGTAATTGTTTCTTTCCTTCTCTCTGATATTTTGTATCTATGTTCCCAGGACTGAGAGATCTTGCGCTTTGTTACCATCAGAGTATTTAAAGAACACTTAAAAAAAAACAGAGAAAGATGACAGCCAGCTCATATGAAAGAGCTAATTGCTTTCATTGATATGTAAGAGTTTCAGAAGCTTAGCAGAATTAAAACCTTTCGGATCCCTTTTTAAATGTGGGGGAATTTCGTTTTCCTACGCACAGTCTGCTTCCTGTCGGTAATCCCTTTGAAGTTTGCAGCAAACCAGCTTTGTTTGATAACAGCAAATGGAAGCTGTGCAGAAATATAAATTCCACGTGAAGCATTTCAAATTCTTTCAAGACTGAAGATTTTTTACATGTTTACAAATTTTAAGGGGGGTTTCTGTAATTACAGTGCATCTTGCAGGGTAACCATATTTTGTTGGTACCCCTCACTCTGTGTAGCTTCTTTACCCTCAAATGTGTGAGACCATTTTTCGGCCTTTTATTTTTCTGTGTCTGAGCTTTACTGCTTGATTCTCATCTAAACTGTGAAAGAACCCTAAAGAACTCTTGAAGTTAGTGTTGAAAATATTTTTATTAGTGCTTTTCAAGAAAAACAGTAAACATCATGAGATAAATGTATGCAAAGAACGGTAAGGCCCCTTTCACACTGGGGCGGTTTTCAGGCGGTACAGCGCTAAAAATAGCGCCTGTATACCGCCTGAAAAAACCGGCCCCATTCACTCCAGTGTGGAGCGGTGAAGGAGCGGTGTATTTACCGCTCCTATACCGCTCCTTCCCATTGAAATCAATGGGAAACCGCGGGGATACCGCCCGCAAACCGCCGCTGCAGCGGCGCTTTGCGGAGGTTTTTAACCCTTTTGCGGCCGCTAGCGGGGGTTAAAACCACCCCGCTAGCGGCCGCATACCGCGGGTAAAACGATGGTAAAGCAGCGCTAAATATAGCGCTGCTTTACCGTCGCCGCCCCGCACCGCCCCAGTGTGAAAGGGGCCTAACAGAAGTACATTTACGGGAGGCGTGCCAATGACTATCGTCCACAGCTGGTCCCCGCCAGTAAACTTGAAGAATTAGGAAGAGAACCTGTTCTCTGGTCCACTAGGTCTTGCCGATGAGATATGCTCATGGGTTACTACATGAGGTAATATGCAATAAATAACATAAAAGGAGACAGAAAAAGAGAGAAGAGAGGAAAGAGAAGAACAAAGCAAAGAAGGAATAAGATGGTAGGGGGGTGAGCAGTACAGAGAACTCTTGAAGTTAAAGCCCAATTCTGGGAAAAGTAAAAGCCTTCCCTTGCACTAGCGCTGCCTCCACACTGCAAGGTTAAATGCAAATCAAGTCTGGAGGGATTTTAAAATAACTTTCACTTCCAGTTCCCGATCCTCCACTTCTCTGGTAAACAGCACCCCCCTACACTTCTCGCGTCCTCACATCCTATGCAGGGCTATGGTTCCTGCATCGATCTTGATAAAGTCAGGGACATTCAACCAATGGGGAAGAATTGAATAATAATTTTTGTGGAATTTTTTTTAATAAAAATCGATATATTTGTTATTACCAGTTGTTCCTTTTTGAAGAATCCTGTCTGGGCTCTCTTGTCCTCCCCTCTTTTTCCATATGCTGCCTTGATTCAGAGGAACACACCTGATCTTTAATTATATGTAATTAGGTGATGGTATTTGCGTAGAGGAATTGTTATTCTTTATTATGGTCTACCAATTCCACCCCATACTACCCTTCTTTTTTGTGGGGAAGAAGAGGCTGCAGAGACTGGCTTTGAAGTGCAGAGGAGCATGCAGGAGCACAGGATTCGCTAAGAAAAACTGCTTTACTTAGAAACTCTAACAAAAACAAATAATTATCTATTTCTGTGTGGGGACTTATCTTGGAGTTCAGCTTTAAATACATATACAGTGGGGAAAATAACTATTTAATCCCCTGCAGATTTTGTAAGTTTGTTCACTTACAAAGAAATGAAGGGTCTATAATTTTGTATCATGGGTGTATTTTAAATGATATAGACAAAATATCAACCACAAATCCAGAAAAAACACATGATATAAATGTTATAAATTGAGTTGCAGTTGGGTAAAATAAGTATTTGATCTCCAAGCAAAACATGACTTAGAAGTTGATGGAAAAACCCTTGTTGGCAAGCACAGAGGTAAGACCTTTATTGTAGTTGGTTACCAGGTTTGCACACATCTTAGGAGGGATTTTGGTCCACTCTTCTTTACAGATCTTCTCTAAATCCTTAAAGTGTTTGTTAACTTAAAAAAAACAAAAAAACAAGATCCTGTTGCTTTTAAAGCATGTACTACAGCACAGTGCTTGTGTTGTGTCATTTGGCCCCCTGTAACACCTAAAATACCTGGCTGATCCTGCCTGGTTTTGCCCTTCCCTTTGTAAACTGACCATGGTTAATCATGGCTGCTGCGCCCTGACACACGTGCCTCAGTCATCTCCTATGACCTCCTTTGTGCTCTCCTCCCTCCTCTCTCCCCTCCCTCCCTGCCTGTCGGCTCCATGTCTGTGCCCGCCCCCTCCCCTCCTGCTGTTGAAATTACTGTTCAATTTTTATAGTATGTCTCTGTTTATTAAAACGGAGTTCCACACAAAAGTGGAACTTCCGCTTATTCATCTCCACCTCCATATTTGGCACCTTTCAGGGGGAGGGGGGAAACCTGTTTTTGCCCCCCCCCCCCTCCTCCTTCCTCCGTTGTTGGCCCAATTAGAAAGAGAAGCGTGCTTAACGAATGCGCAGTAGGGAACCGGCTGTGTAGCCAAAAGGCTTCACTGCCGGGTTTCCTTACCAGGAATGGTGGCGGCACTCGACAGCCGATCCGAAGATGGGGTGCCAACATCGTGGGCTCCCTGGACAGGTGGGTGTCCATATATTAAAAGTCAGCAGCTGCAGTATTTGTAGCTGCTGACTTTTTAAATTTTTCGTGGGAGGGGGGCGGGCCTCCGCTTTCATGCAGTGTGCTTTATTAAAAAATGCTGCTTTATACCTGTTTTCAGAGCACCGATCAGCGCTCACATGACCCACCGCCTCTCTCCTCCTCCCCTCCTGACTGACGTCAGCTGGGATCCTTCGGCCCCGGCCATTGAAGCTGTCAGGCCGAGAGAGGAGAAAGACGGCCGGTCATGTGAGTGCTAATCAGCTCTTATGAAAATGGGTATATAGCTGCATTTTTATACGGCACAGACACAGGAGCAGATTACATGAATAAACAGATAGGATGGTGTAAATTTTACTTAGTGGGTTAACAAACACTATAAGGTTTCTTGTCTGTCGCTTGGCAACTCGAAATTTCAGCTCCCTCCATACATTTTCTATAGGATTAAGGTCTGGAGACTGACTAGGCCACTTCATGACCTTAATGTGCTTCTTCTTGAGCCACTCCTTTGTTGCCTTGACGGTATGTTTTGGGTCATTGTCATGCTGGAAGACCCTCTACGACCTCAGTGTTCTGGCTGAGGGAAGAAGGTTTTCATCCAATATTTTACAATACATGGCCCCGTCTATTGGTTCCTCAATGCGGCAAAGTCGGTCTGTACCTTTAGCAGAGAAACTGCCCCAAAGCATAATGTTTCCACCTCCGTGCTTGACTGTAAGTGATGGTGTTCTTCCACCTCTGTGCTTGAATGTAGGGGTGGTGTTCTTGGGGTCATAGTCAGCATTTGTCTTCCTCCAAACACAGTAAATACAAAGTTAATGACACCCCCAGATTGGTTCTCAGATTGCAGTGTGAACTGTGAAATGGTGCAGGTATCGGATTGCATAGGTGTGAACACTCATGCGATCCGATTCCAGTGTGAACCGAAAAAAGGGTTCTACACCATTTCGGTGTGAATGCGATACAAATTCATCCATACAAACTGTATGGCTGAATATGCATCACACAGACATCGCATGTGATCGGCACAGCAATGCGTTGTGAATCACATGTGATGTCTGGCTTTGCACAAGTTTTAACTTAGTCTTAGTGCTCTTAACTGAGACAAGTAGACACACACACGTAGAGGGATATGCTTTGCTCATATTTCGTGTCTGAGGTTTACAACCTCTTTAGGCACGCAAATCTACAACATTTCTCTAAAGTAAACCTAGAAAGAGAGAATCATAGGGGCTGACATTGCTGACTTCCTTCTACAAATGAGTCTTTATCTGCATACTTGTTTCAAATCAGCAACTCTAAAAATGTAAGCCATTAGATCATTATGACAGCCAGAGAAGCAGCATTTTGAGGACTTTTTTTTCCCTGCAGTTAATGAATGACCCGCAGTGACTCGCTTCCTATTTTTGGGTGGATGTACTGGTGGCTGGTGGTGTTTAAAGTCACAGACCGCACTTGCTGTGGCAGGGGATCACCGTTTGTTATAATTTCAGGTCTCACACCTTCTATTTGTTTTGACCTTGGAGGCGCTGAGTTCTCTGTGTGAGGATGATTTGTTGGTGTGCGGTTTATTGTTATTGGATGCTGGGACTGGGAATGTATTTACTGGAAAGTAGAAGTGGAACAGCGAAGGAAGGTAATGAGCTCATAAAATACAGGCTCAGTCATTGCTGTCCTCCTCTCTGGGGAAGATGATTTCCGCCTGACCTGTCAGCATGGATGAGGAGCTGACCGCTCCAACGGGCACAAGCATGACTAAAAGGATGTGAGAGCATGGCAGGACCGGTGTGAGATGTGGGCATTGGGCAAGCAGGGCTCTCATCTCTGCACTATTATGAATTGCTAGGCTAAGCTTATGGTGCTTCCTCAGCTTAAACCTTTTGTCAGACACCAAGAAAACTGTCAGAAGTGCTTGTTGCATATACCTAGACTGCGAATTCAGGCACCAATGTTTCTGCACCCAATTTCTGTTAAGCTAAGAATATTTAAATATGCCAGACACTCCGTCCCTACATTGGATGCTTCAAGAGCCTGCAGAAACATAATGCAGTGATATGGGTAATAAATCCTTTAGGGAAAGTTGATTAGTTTGTTGCTAGATTGGTATTATAATTTTTGATAGCTAAACAGTGAACCCGTGCTTTGCCTGTGCAGGGAAAATCGGCAGCTTCATCTAAAACTCTCCGGAGCTGCATGTAGTTGCCTACTTGCTCCCCTATGCCTATGTTTACCACTGGAGACAAGAAAAGAAGCCACGTGTAAGCTCCAAGTCAATATCCACAGGGCAGTGGACTCTCACCTCACTCACATGTGAC
Source organism: Lithobates sylvaticus (assembly GCA_028564925.1). Taxonomy (NCBI): domain Eukaryota; kingdom Metazoa; phylum Chordata; class Amphibia; order Anura; family Ranidae; genus Lithobates; species Lithobates sylvaticus. The sequence goes on along the minus strand of CM053033.1, from coordinate 78,585,758 downwards.
TGTGCTGGTACATGCATGATTGGCCTCTTAGACCCAGGTTCACTTAACTTCTAACAGGGAGGCAGGCTTTAAGTGAATCTGTTGCTTTGGTCTGCATGGTTATTTAAAAAAAAAAAGAAAGAAAGAAAAAAGGCAAAATATATAGAGGCAGCCTGCCTGTGTTACTTTCCAAGAAACTGACCAGAAGCAAGAATGCAGCCAGTAAGGTCACAAAAGTCTGTACTTCTGATCTTCAAAATTATTCTGGGATCAGTGACTGTAGCCAGGCTATGGACATTCAAATATTTACACATTCTTAAGAAATAGCACCTAAACTGTACAAAAAATGTAAAGAGCTCTCACTGACCTCTGTGAATTGCTGTGGCGCAATTCATCCTCAAAATTGTTCACAAAGATATTGTATTCTACATGGCCAAAATAGGTCAATGCCAACTTGGACCAATGTAAGTTTGCATGTTTCATACCTGATGGGCCACTGGGAAAGCTGACAATCACTGTTACGTCTACAGCGATCACTGCTATCATCTGGGTCCTGTGCTGAGCAGCTGCCCCACTGTATGCTAACCACAGGGGCTTGCTCGCTTGGCATCACTGCCATTCACAGAACACCTTGCATTTTGACATTGAATGCTGTTCGGAGGAGGTGTAGATAGTAACATCACTGCCCCTTCTCTCCACCTTGTCCATTTACAGACCGCTTTGTATTCTTTGAAAAAAATACAAAGAGTTCAGTGAATGGTGACAGTGCCAAACAAGCGTCCGCTGTGATCAGTATGCAGTGACGCAGCCACTTGACACAGGACTCTGAAGATCACGAAGAGTAGCACTGATTACTACTATTGATTTTTAGCTTTAAGCCCTCCATCAGGTGTGAGATATGCTTACTTACATTGGTCTAAGCTGGATCAATGTAACTATGCAATTAAGATCATACTGGGAGTTCAACTTTAATGTTTCCGTGGATGTTTCATTTAGGGCCTGTTTACATCATAATGTTGTGTTAAGGCACAGTAATGCACCAAGCACGGTGCCATGCGTTGGGGTGCCATTCATTGTGAATGTCTCCTCATGGCATCTACAGAACACACCTGTGCTACGAAGTATCACAGCATACCACAATATGTGGTTAGTGCTGTGGTAAAACTATAAAATAAGTTGGCTGTGGTAATGCAGTGGGCTGCAATGCACAATAACAAATGTTGCAGGGCATGCATTACCGTAATGCATGGTGATGTAAACAGGTCCTTTTTAGAGATCGGGTTTCTTTTACGAGTGTGTTAAATTATGTTTCGGGTGTAGTAATTTAATTTTTTGGTGCTTCTCTGGGCAGTACTCATTTTGCTATGCAGTCTTTACTTTTCTGTCTGTGGGGATTCTCTCACTCTTTAGCAGTGTCCTTTGTTGTCCCCCTACTTAGGCCCAGTGTTATAAAAAGAGGCTGCTTTGGCAGTATGCCCTGATCTTCCTAGAGGCTCTTCCGCAATGGATAAAGTTTCCTAGATCACTGGCACTCAGTGACACCTTGGTGATTTCCAGAATTGAAAAGACTGACTCTGGAAACATGCTAGAGAGATTATTTTATATTATTATTATCCTCTGAATTTTATAAAATGTTGTCTATGCATTGCACAGTTTACTTTTGTCATCTGTAAGTCCAATTTCATACACCATACGTGCGCAAAATAGCTGTAGAAAGTGGTTTTATACTTGAAAAAGTAGAACTCCAGACCAAACTTCCACATTGTGAAAAGATTCTCCAACCAGTATACAGACAGCAATAAATGCGCTTTTTTAGGAGACTAGAGGAGGTTTTTTTTTTTTTCTCATTACCATTATATATAGTGTCTTGTGTTACATTTACTCTGTCTTGCTTCAGAATGATGCTGAGCTACCAAAATCTGTGAATAACTGCATTTGCTGAGGCTTTCCCTGCCAATCTGATAATGCTTGAGGTTAGTCATTGGTTGCTCATACACAGAATACTTTTTTGTAAGAGTGGCTGTGTGCATGCTCATCATAACCAGAAATATGGTTTCTTTAGCTCTGATATCCGAACCAGTATTCACTTAAAGTGGTTGTAAACCCTCTCCTATACCCAGTGAGGTGACTGGCATCAGATGATGCACAGAGATTAAACAAATCCTCATACATAAGTTTTACTTGTATATCTGCTGTCTTACCCTTTCTACACTCTTTGAAAAGTGCAGATCATGTTAGAAATATTACTTTCTCTTGCAGAACTGTATTCTGAATAGACAAGCTCCCTGCTTATCTCCCTCTAAGCACCCTCCCCGACACACATTTTCAGCTCATGTTATCTCATGTGTCAGAACTTGTCAGAAGGGACTCGTGCTGATAACAGGAACGAAGCACCAGAGAGAAACGACACTTTGGAGAGATACAAGCAAACACTACAGATACTGTATGTGCTTAGTTCAACTTTCATGAATGGGGTTTACAACTCAACTACTTTAAGGAGACACACGGGGGAACATAGCCCATCCCTGGACATGTATATTTACTTACTCTTTCACAATGCCTTCCCTAAATGGCCAGTCACCTGAAGTTTACACTGTCAAGTGTATGGGGGAATTCCATGACTACCCCATGCCCTAAGCAAGGTCAGCAGTCAAAACCGGAACTTAGGTGGGGATACTTCACTGAGGAGGCATCCAGTGAGCTTGGTTCACATTTCTGGGTTGTGGGTTACTTGCTCCTGAATGGGCAAAGTGACAGTGTCTCTTTAAAGTTTAATGTCTTGTTTTTGTTTTACATGTCCTTTTTTGGGTCAGTTTTTGAAGAGTAGCCAGTAATGACTTCTTTCTTAAAATGTTACTAAACCCACAACAGTAAAATCGGTGTGTATATTAAGCATGCTTGTTATACTCACTGTGGGGTAGGGGTTACCGAAGAGGTTAATCCTGCGCATTGTGTAAAAAAGCTGTTTGATCCTGTCTTCTCTGATCCTCCCCTTCTTTCACAGTGCCCAATCCATCTCCTGATAGTACAGAGCCTTGGGGGTACTCTGCACCTGCTCAGTTTGGTGTGTATTGCTAGAGAGTTTTTTTTCTTTGGGAGGGTGCATGTGATCAGCACAGGGCCAATGTGCATTGTCTTGACAGAGGGCCAGGGGTCATGCAGCCACATAGGACAGTCAGAGGAGAAGGAAAACTCCTCCTACAAGCTAGACACAAATAGAAGTCATAAGACTACTATATATCACTGATGAGAATTTTATTTTTATTTTTTTCAGTATAAAGTTTTTTATTTGAAAGTATAAAAGTTGACATTGACACAGTTCATGGACATCAATTATACATAAGGTTATAAAGGTCTAAGGTATCATTTAAGGTACGGCTGGTGGTCTTTGATTATGGTAATCTTTGGCAATTAAATATAACAACAATGTTATTCCTAATAATATCTTCGGATCAAAATAAAAGGGAGAGAGGAGAGAAGGGGAGGGGCATAGGGATGGGGGGGAGAGGGGGGGGATCTACCTAGGCACATAATAGAGTAGCATTCTTATCCATAACCAGGAGATCACTCTAAGGAACAGCAACATTGCCCAAGGTTTCCTGTGAGCTCTAAGGCTCTATCCATGTCCCATTGGGACCAGACCTTATCAATTTTTTTAGGGCAATTTCTACTCTCGTATGTGAGCTTGTACAGTGGTAAGACAGAATTTATTGTGGCTCTCCACATATGCTGCGTGGGGGGGGGGGGGTGGTGGACTGCTTCCATTTGAGGAGAATCTCTCTTGTTGCTTAATATAGGGCATAGAACAGAAATCGTTTTTCATGCCTTGAGGCTTCAATGTTCTCCATATTCTCAAGCAGCGCCAAGGTCGGGTCCACACTGAGGGACCAGTCACCAAAGGTGCCCAGGACTTCTAGTATGCTTTCCCAGTATGGACACAGCACAGGGCACGACCATACCATATGGAAGAACGTACCAGGAGATGAACCACATTTGGAGCAGAGAGCACTCGTTCCAGAGTATATGCTGGCTAGTCTCACAGGGGTGTAGTAAGCCCTATGCAGGAACTTGATTTGGATGAAACGATCTTATGCTGGGCTCATTTTTGTGGTGTAGTCAGAAACTGTCTTCCCAGCTCTTGCTAGTCAAGTCCAGGATGTCAGCCTTCCATTTGTTAAAGACATTTGTCAGGTCATCATGTGTGCAATGGAGAGCTAAAAATAGAGGGAGGACAGTCTTCCTTCCGGGTACCGAGTCTTCAGCCACTTAATTGGCCAGGCCGCGATGATGCCACTCCCACACATGAGCACAACAATCACATCATCATGGCACAGAGCTGTGCTGTAAATGTACACTGAGCTGTGCATGCATGGCTTAGTGTACTTTATCGCTGACAGGCACCTGTTTATTGCTGAGAGAAGCACCTATGATAGAAGAAACCAGTAGGGTCTCTTCTTTCATAAAAATCCTATGTTAATTTTTTATTTTTTTTTATTTTTAGTTGCAGTTCCACTTTGAAATGCAAGCTAGGGGCTGTCATCTTCATTCTTTCTATACTACCTAATAGTAGTAACTGAACAAAAATTTTGTTTTTGACGTTACACTTTCACTTGCTACAGATTGTATCACAGGGTCTCTTTAGTAAAGTAAGTGTGAAGATTACAGCTATTGAAAATTGTACCACTAATCACCAAGTCAGCAATGATAGGTTACATATGTACACCAATAAACATGACTAATTCATGGCATACTTATAATATAGATCTAAATATAAAGTGGTCACCTAGGTCTATACCCCCATACTTCTATCTCCCCTCACACTTTTTTTTTTTTGGCTGGGGTTCCCCTTAAAATCCATCCCAGACCTGAAGGGTCTGGTATGGATTTTGAGGGGGACCCCACGCCATTTTTTTTTGGCTGGGGTTCCCCTTAATATCCATAGCAGACCTGAAGGGCCTGGTTATTGAATTTGGGGGGACCCCCACGTTTTTTTTTTTTTTTTTATCAATGAATGACTGTTCTCTGTGTTACGGAGCTGACAATTCATTAGTCGGCAATAGCCGCAAGTGATTTTAAATAGCTTTTTTTACTGCAAAAATGACACTTTGTCATTCGAATCATTCGTTATATCCGCTATAATAATTTCTTTCGAATTAGTTGAAATTCGATATTGGTAGTTTGATTCGAATAATTTGGAGCTGAAATTCGTAAACGGAATTTTTCCTGCAAAAATGACACTTTGTCATTCGAATCATTCGTTATATCCGCTATAATATTTTCTTTCATATTAGTTGAAATTCGATATTTGGTAGTCGGATTCGAATAATTTGGCGCCGAAATTCGTAAACGGAATTTCGTATTCCGTACGGAATACGTATTAGAAAAAATTCGTACTACGGATTCGTAAATTCGTACGAATTTCAAAAAATTTGTACGAATTACGAATTCGTACGAAACTAATCGCACAGGGCTACTGGGAGATTATATGTGTGAGTACATTAACCAATGTGGATGGTTTTGTTCCCAATAAAGTAACTTGTCTTTCTGGTTCGAGCACAGGAAGCAGAATGTGCAGTAACCAGGGCAAGATGCTTTTTATACCAGCACTGATTGCAGTTTTTGGCTTGTAAAAAGACAACCTCAAAGTTAGAGATGGTACAAACACCTCTCTGCAGCGTAATATAATATGGTATGTAGCAATCCTCTAAAACCCCATAGGTTTCAGAGAAGTACCTATTCTTATACATATATTCTTTGGTTTATATCTTTGCAAACTGTGGCTCAACAGTGGCCGCGGGACTACAAATGCTGCAGGCCATGGAGAGCTACCGCTGGCAATAGAGCAGCTTAGGATGCATATGATTGATTTTGTCAGCGGTGACTTGTCTGCGGGATTACATCATAATAAAGAGGCCCAGTGGGGGTCCTATGCATTCTCCAGCTCTCTAGCCCAGTGATTAAGTTAAATAGAAAAAGACTCTGAAATGGAGGGAACAACGCAGATGGCTGGAATAAGGCATGCCATGAAGGTTCCTGAAATAACATTGGTTCGTGATTTGAATCTGTGCCAGTGAGCAGGAAAGTGGGATGATAGATGTAAAGATGAGAGCATAGGGTGAAACCTGTGTTAGTATTTCGCACCTGTGTCCAGACTCCAGACTAAGGATATTCAATTATTTACATATTAACAAGCAGTAAATGAGCTTTAAATCAACCCTTCACTGACCTTTTTGAGTGCTTTTAATGTGAAATTAAAATTATTAAGGGCCCTTTTACATAGGTTTTCTGATCAGGCCCGCTTGTCAGGTATATGGGCAGGCTGATGTAAATGGACTTGTGTCTGTTCACACCTGCCTACCTCAGAGTCTGTCCAGGTTCTGACAAAAAAACGGAAAAGGACTGCATCCTTATCTGTATTTTTGGATCTAAACGTGATGGATCGACGATTACCTGATGTAACCAGACAGAGTTGACTCTTTAATTAGGCAAATTACCCAAAGTAGTCCTTAGGGTGAAAAATTCACTGAAGAAAACTCGCAAGTAATAATTACATATATAATAAAGTGCTATAAAGTACTCCTTACTTACATGTGAAAAAAAAATGAAAAATGTCTATACAAATATAATCGCATGGAGGCATATAGTCCGTCTGTAAACTACACAAAGTGTTAATCGGACCAAGGTGCTCAGCTGACTTTTTGAGCGCTGCATCTCTTCACTTTTCACAATTTCTATCATTGTTGATGCTGGCTGCTGTTTTTTTTTTTTTTTGTTTTTATATAGGGCAGCGCAATGTTTTTTTTTTTAATTGGGCAAATTAGGCAGTGTTCTATCAAAAGAGCCAACTCGTCAAAATCTCCAGCCACAACACTTCCAGTGACTCTCCAGCAGCACTAATTGCATATTTTGATGACTTGGCTGTTTTGACAGAACAGTGCTGGAGAGTCACTGGAAGTGACGTGGCTGGAGATTTTGACGAGTTGGCTCCTTTGACAGAACAGCGGCCGCCTAATTTGAATAATGCATGACCCCAAATTTGGGGGACAGGGGACGTAAGCCAGCGCTATAGCAGAACTAAAAACTCCAGTTTTCTGCGTTTTTACATTGGCGTTCTTGCGCGTTTTCCCGGGGTTTTTATCGTTTTTGGTCAATTTTTCATTAAACACACTCTCTATAATATAAAAACGGCTAAAAACGTCAAGTGCAGCTAAATGCGACTTTGGCGTTTTCGTTTTTTACTGCTTCTGGAAGCACAGGCTGTAATTTTTTTTTCTGATGCCCCTAAAAGCTTATGCCTCCAAATGCCTCTGACATTTTGTGTGCATGGACACATAGGCTAACATGGAGGGGCTTTTAGAGGCAGTTAAAAAAAAATTCAAACGCCCCTAACAGCAGCTGTAAAAATGTCCTGTGTGCATAAGCCCTAATAGCTTCACCTTATGGTTGTTTCTGTTAGGGGGCTGGCAGCCTGCCAAGATATGCCCTCATAGAAGAATACAGTGCTTGTGTTGGGAATTTTGAAAGTTAATTTCTCCACAATACCTAGGCTACGTTTAGGCTTGTACACAAGAACACAACAACACCTCGGCACTCACTCTGTCCCACATCTGATAGTGTATACGTAGTTTCTAAATCGTTGCTGCCCTCCTCAAGCAGGGAAACTCCGAGCAACACTGTAAAGAGACACAGGAGGGTGCAAAACGCCTAGTGCATTATCGACCGCATATTTTATTTTATAAGAAATGGCAAAAAAAATGTACTCACAAACATGAGAAGGTACAAACATATCAGAACTCAACTCCAGCTCAGGCAATGCCCAAATTGATGCGGTTGGAAAGCCGGCACTTTTCAGGGGACAAGCCCCCTTTCTCAGAGCTGACCCAACCTGCAGCAGGTATAAAATAAAATTTAGCGGTAATGCACTAGACACTTGCTTTACGGAGGCATTTTACATGCGGTGAAGAGACAATACCATGGCCTTACCACTTGTTTTAACCCCATAATACCTGTAGGAATGTGGTGCAACTTTGTGCATTGCACACAGCTGAGCAGTGCTTGTGTCGCTTCCTATTCACTTGATTGGGTCGGGTTGGTGGGCTTACTGCCTGGCAAATGTGATAGGAGCCATAGTTTCTTCTGCAGTTGCAAAGCACCACAATTGTGGCATACAAACACCACCGTTGACTGCCTTTGCAGCATAAGGGGTGGTGGTTGGGGGTGCTTTAAATGCAGTTCAGCTGCAACCCCCAACTGCAAGTTTAAATGAGCCCGTTACAGAGGTTAAGTGGGAAGTTATTTTACCATTTGTATAGATTATGTGAATACTTTAGTGTGCATGATCTGAGCACTGGTTGACTTTAATAGGATTCAAGAAGATGTGACATTGGAAGAATACTGCATCAGCTAAATATGCAGAATGAAACGGTAATCAATTTGATTTGCTGCACTGCCAGGGAATGACACAAGACACCCTACGGGTAAAAATTTGCTTTTGGGTGTTGCATAAAAGAAAACCAGATAAATATTAAGAATCCCAATCTCTCGAATCTCCACTAAGTGTTGTATGAGTACAGCCACATTTCTCAAATATTTCTTAATTTTTAGTTATTTACTTACATACTTTCCCTATCAAAGCAGAAGGCTAAAGGGTCTCAATAAAATACAGTTTACAATCCTTCAGCAGCCTTTAAGGAGTTTTGGGCTTAAGCTCAGACAGGAGGGGACGGTTGGCCTCCCGTGGCATCCTTAAATTGGGCTTAAATTGTTTAGGCAGGGAGAGAATAATTGCACACACATCCATGAGAGGTAAGGCTGCTCTATTATAACATTTAAAGAGTGGAAATTTAATTCCTGATTTATTCTGTTTGAATGATTTTCCATTAACTAAAAGGACACTCTATCTAAAGACTTACAGTCAGATGGGTATACACAGTCACATAGTTGCCAAAATTGTAAATGAGATTATAGGGATACTTTTTTGTCTGTAGGCGGAATCTTATTATAATTAGGGGGTGGGGCATTTGTTTGTAGGCGTAATGTAGCAGGGAAAGAAAAATGTAGTGCGCTTAAAGGTGGCGTGACTCAAAGGGGTGTGGTTAGAGTCTGAGATGAACGAGGGATAGAGGGAGAAATAAAGGGAGAGGAAGAGAGCGAGAGAGAGAGAAAGAAAGATAGGGAGGGAAGGAGAGAGAAGGAAGGAAAGAAAGAGGGATGGCGGGACAGCAGGCCCAGATCCTACACCACAATAGAAATATGTGTATTCCAGAAAATGTAGAAATCCGCAGATAAAGATACTCCAAAAATCTGGTGTTGGTGCTTCAATCATCCCGGCACCATGGTTGGTATGGTGTCAGGATGATTTAAGCGCATTATTTCTATTATTACATTGTAATATAAAATGAAATCGTTCAACTCACCATACTGCCGAATCAGTGGGAGCCCTGAGCATGTCACTTGCCACGTCGCCTGCCACCAGATGCTATCAGGTGTCCAAGCAGAGTCCCTCCTTACATCAGGTGTCCCCAGCAGAGTCCCTCCTTACATAAGGTGTCCCCAGCAGAGTCCCCCGTTACATCAGGTGTCCCCGGCAGAGTCCCCCGTTACATCAGGTGTCCCCAGCAGAGTCCCCCGTTACATCAGGTGTCCCCAGCAGAGTCCCCCGTTACATCAGGTGTCCCCAGCAGAGTCCCCCGTTACATCAGGTGTCCCCAGCAGAGTCCCCCGTTACATCAGGTGTCCCCAGCAGAGTCCCCCGTTACATCAGGTGTCCCCAGCAGAGTCCCCCGTTACATCAGGTGTCCCCAGCAGAGTCCCCCGTTACATCAGGTGTCCCCAGCAGAGTCCCCCGTTACATCAGGTGTCCCCAGCAGAGTCCCCCGTTACATCAGGTGTCCCCAGCAGAGTCCCCCGTTACATCAGGTGTCCCCAGCAGAGTCCCCCGTTACATCAGGTGTCCCCAGCAGAGTCCCCCGTTACATCAGGTGTCCCCAGCAGAGTCCCCCGTTACATCAGGTGTCCCCAGCAGAGTCCCCCGTTACATCAGGTGTCCCCAGCAGAGTCCCCCGTTACATCAGGTGTCCCCAGCAGAGTCCCCCGTTACATCAGGTGTCCCCAGCGGAGTCTGCACCACCATTACAGAAGACCAGCTCTCGGGTAACGGGTCACTCACAGATGGCAAAAAACAATGACATTTTTTACATGCAGGTGTTCGTGAAAAGCTGCGGGAGCTGTCAGCCTCCAATTTCTTTCAATTGTGTTTCTGTCCACAACTAATCGTCAGAAATCACTGCTGGGTCTCCTGAATCTAACTACTAATTGCCCCATTCGCAAGTTTGAAAGCTACATTGCCACTGCAGGTAGAAACTGGGATTGCATTCCTTGTCATATATAAGGGTGAGTTAGGTGACTAGGAAACCAAGGTCTATCACTGCATTCGAAAGGTGTATTTGACTCGATGCAAGACTAGAAAGTTCAATCTCAGAAAGTACTCCATGGGACAAATACTGAATTTTTCCTCAGTCAGGTCTGGATTAGCTTTTGGCCTTGATGTTGATCATATTGTCCCTCCTGTGTGTTCCCTTATGACTCCATGGGATTCCATTCTATTCCTGCCATCCTTCCGAGATGACCCTTTTGAGCCTATCAGGGATATTCCTCAGGCTACTCTCACACAGTCATCTCTCTCGTCGCCATTACTTCTGCTTGACGTATTTCTGAGCTGGTGGCTGTGACGGGAGTGACTTGGGGGGGGGTGGCTTGTATCACCCAGCTTACCTTGTCCCTCCTTTGTGTAAGTTACCCTGTGTTTATTAGGGGCACAGGGTGACAAGAACCCCAGTCAGGTCTGCATTAACCAGAGTCACCGTACAACCACACCGGACTCATCATTTCCTTTCACCCCTGTTATTTTGGGTTCTATATGTGTGGTTTGTGTTGAAAGAATGAAGGGGCTCTTTTACTTGGGACAGTAATATTTCTGAACAATACACCTCTGCACACCTCTCACGGATTTATCCTTTGAATATGATGTTTTATGCGATTTCATGCGATTTTATGCAATTTTAAGCTATGTCACATCCCTTTCCTTGTGTGCATACCTATTTAATATACCTTAGTCTCTACAGCTGGAATATTGTATGGAATATTGTATGAGCTAGGTCTCCTAGATTGTTGTAGACTTCCTACTAGATAGTTTGAGGTGTGGCTGTATCCCATTGTTCTATTGATTCTGACTGCCTTGGGAGCAACCTGAGAGCACACAGGGGGACACTGTGGGGGGGGAGAGCACACATGGGGACAGTGTGGGGGGGCACACAGGGGGATACTGGGGGGAAAGCACACAGGGAGACACTGGGGGGAGAGCACACATGGGGACAGTGTGGGGGGGAGAGCACAGGGGGACACTGTGGGGGGAGAGCATACAGGGTGTGGCCCGGGCCCCATACATCTGTACTGCCCGCTCCCTCTGATGGGTGACCCTCCAATAAAAAAAAAAATTTCACTCACCTGATGCCTGTAATAATACCACTAACGGCGTGCTGCTCCCCGCCGGCCCCTCCTCTCATCTCGTCCGTCCTAAACTCCTAGGTGATACAGTGCAAGCCTAGGATGGATGAGAAGAGAGGAGGGGCCGGCGGGGAGCAGCGCGCCGTTAGCGGTATTGCAGGCATCGGGTGAGTGAAGCACCTGCGATAATGCCACTAATGACGCTGCTCCCCGCCGGCCCGTCCATCATGGACGGAAGGGAAGGAGGGGCTGGCGGGGAGCAGTGCGCCGTTAGTGGTATTATTACAGCCGCTTCAAGGGGCCTCTCATTGGGCTGGGCACGGGCCCCTAATGGCTCCGGGCCCTCGGGCGGTGACCAAATCACTGATCGGTCAGTCCGCCCGCCCCTGCCCTTGAGTGTATATCTCTTTGTACCTGTGTTTGAATAAATAGTCTTATGCTTCTCTTCACCCTACACTGATGTCTCGACAAGTGAATGGGTGAGCTAAGGGGTCTTGAATTGTGCTGAAGCAATTACGGTGGACATACTCCTCTTGAGTGCAGGGGTCTGTCACAGCGGCATTAAATAACCATTTTTTGATTTACACAAAGATAAGGTTGTTTTGAGGCCTCCTTTCTTCCCAAGGTGGTTTCATAATTACAGCTCAACCAGGACAATGTTTAACGTCTTCATGTTCTGCTGCAAAACATCCTAAGAAGATTTCTCGTCGTTGTCTGGATGTTCACGTTTACCTTTCAGTTACAGCAACTTTTTTTTATTCCAACTCTGTCATTCCCCTGCAAGGGCCAACTGGCTTCCTTTTTCACCATGTCTAGGAGGATTCAGTACATTTAGGTCTCTAGCCTTAGAGGAAATGCCCCCTCTTTACCAGGCAAAGCACACTCTGCTAGATCTTTTAGTGCTTTTTGGGATTTTCAGCATCAGGCTTTGGTTTCTTATAACTGCAAGGCTACCGCCAGTTCTCAGTTCACATGTTTGTAAAGTTTTACTAGGTGGATGTCCAAGTCTCAGTCTATGTTAGCTTAGTTCGTATGGTTCTTCAACCAGCCCTGTAGGCTGCAGGACCGTATCTGTTTTTTCCTTTTTTTTTTCTTGGACTTGTTAGCTTTTCATTTGCTATGTCACCCACCCCTCACTTGGACTGATTTTGGATGTCCCATTGGTTCCAGAATTACTAACCTGTGCCCTGTGATGTATGATTAAGAAAATAGGATTTTTGTCTTACTTGTAAATGTGTAAAATCCTTTTATTGGAGTATATCACGGTCTCATAGCCTCTGTATCTATGATCTACTGGTATTGTTTGCTACAAAACTGAAGGCATGTTAAAAGTGGAAGGAGTTATGTAGGCCTGGCCTTGCCTTGTTTTGCCATTGTCCTATAATCTGAACAGAGCTGTATAACCTGTTGGTGGTGTACTCCAGGAAAAGGATTTTACAGTTAGGACAAAAATCATGTTTTCTTCACAATACAGTGCATCCGGGAAAATATTCACAGTGCTTCACTTTTTCCACCTTTTTGTTATGTTGCAGCCTTATTCCACAATGGATTAAATTCATTATTTTCCTCAAAATTCTACAAACCATACCCCATAATGACAGTGCGAAAGACGTTTGCTGAAATCTTTGCAAATTTATTAAAAATAAAAAACAAAAAAAATCACAGTATTCACAGCCTTTGCTCAATACTTTGTTGAAGCACTTTGGCACCAATTACAGCCTCAAACTTTTTTTAATTAAGATGCTACAAGCTTGGCAACCTATTTTTGGTCAGTTTCTCCCATTCTTCTTTGCAGGACCTCTCAAGCTCCATCAGATTGGATGAGGAGCGTTGATGAACAGCCGTTTTTAGATCTCTCCAGAGATGTTCAATCGGGTTCAAGTCTGGGATCTGGCTGGGCCACTCAAGGACATCAGAGTTGTCCTGTAGCCATTCCTTTGTTATTTTGGCTGTGTACTTAGTGTCATTGTCCTGTTCGAAAATGAACCTTCGCCCCAGTCTGGGTTCCAGAGCGGGTTTTCATCAAGGATGCCTCTGTAAATTGCTGCATTCATCTTTCACTCAATCCTGACTTGTCTCCCAGTTCCTGCCGCTGAAAAACATTCCCACAGCATGATCCTGCCACTACCATGCTTCACTGTAGGGATGGTATTGGCCAAGTGATAAGCGGTGCCTGGTTTCCTCCAGACATGATGCTTGCCATTCAGGTCAAAGAGTTCAGTCTTTGTTTCATCAGACCAGAGAATTTTGTTTCTCATTGTCTGAGAGTCCTTCAGGTGCCTTTTGGCAAACTCCAGGCAGGCTGTCATGTGCCTTTTTACTAAGGAGTGTCTTCCGTCTGGCCACTCTACCATAAAGGCCTGATTGGTGGAGTGCTTCAGAGATGGTTGTTCTTCTGAAGGGTTTTCCTCTCTCCACAGAGAAATTCCGGAGCTCTGTCAGAGTGACCATCGGGTTCTTGATCACCTCCCTGACTAACGCCCTTCTCCCCCGATCGCTCAGTTTGGCCGTTTGGCCCACTCTAGGATGAGTCCTGGTGGTTCCAAACTTATTCCATTTATGGATTGATGGAGGCCACTGTGCTCATTGGGACCTTCAATGCTGCAGACATTTTTCTGTAGTCTTCCCCAGATCTGTGCCTCTATACAATCCTGTCTCAGAGGTCTACAGACAATTCCTTGTACTTCATGGTTTGGTTTGTGCTCCGACATGCACTGTTAACTGTGGGACCTTATATAAACAGGTGTGTGCCTATCCAAATCATGTCCAATCATCTGAATTTACCACAGGTGGACTCCAATCAAGTTGTAGAAACATCTCAGGCCAGGTTCACACTGGTACGGCACGACAGTCGTACGACTGTGGATCCGACTTTGCCCTGCGACTTGAAGCGCACGTTTGCGCATAGATTTGTCCATTGACCTTGCCAATGCGAGAACAAGCTACCGAACATGCACAGAAATGTACGCAAGTTTGCACAAACGCATATGTGCGAAAATACATAAAAAAAAAAAAAAACATCCTAAGAAGTAGATGCTCAAACAGGAGTAGTGTGTGCAAGAGGCTTAAATCTCTGAAAATTGATCAATCCTAATGTACTAATGGCCTATCATTTCTTGAGGCCCGAAAACACCAGGACAGTACAAATATCCCCCAAATGACCCCTTTTTGGAATAGGTAGACAGTCCAAAGTATTTAGTAAGAGGCATGGTGCGTTTTTTGAAGTTGTGATTTTTGTGATCACTGTGACCAATCACAGCCTCCTGTGCTCATTATTCCAAAGTTGTGTCTCACTAATACAGGAAGTGTGTTACTGGCCAGATCACCAGGTTAAAACAGAGGAATAAAATTAAAGCAGCCACCACATCTAATGATTGGTAAGCTGTAATATATTAAATTTTTGGTTTTGGGTTTCATACCGCTTTAAAGTTTTCCTGTGTTGGGTGTTCAAAGAGAGGCGTCTGCATAGCACTACTGTAAAGGCAGCTTTGGATCTATCAGCGTAAACATGTACGGCTATTTTTCCTCTTATCTTTCCAATGAACCAGGTATTTTAATGCATAGAACTGACACGTGTTTACTGTATTTTTTGTGCATCATTTCTGGCATTTCAGAACACAGAGGTGTATTTATACAGCCCAGTATTTGAAAATGTTTGCACACAAACTATAGCTGCAAAGGAATTTCGATTCTTATCCTATTGGTGTGTCTAAAACCCTCTTAAATCAGACACTATTGCACATGCAAAGTCAAGTGAATTTTTAAAAACATTGCAAAGTTTTCTACTCTGCAGTTTAGGGAATGAAGACATGTTTGTGGTTTGTAATGGGCAAGCCAAGTGTACCTTACAAAATGGCCACTGAGTGCATGGGTTGCAATTTTTAATTATCTAATCTCAGTTTTTAGCCACCCCTATACCAGTATTGCTTAAATCTTTGTTGATCAGATGGAAAGTGTATGCTTAATGTTACCTGCTCCATGGAATGCACTAATGATGATTACTGAGCCCTGAAAAAGTTAGTCCAGTTTCCTAAAGAGTAGATGGAACTCATATACAAGTAACTGTCTCAAATACCACCGTGACATACCATTATTTGTAGGCTCACATGGGGTGACTTTATCCATGTGTGGAGACTTTTAGCGCTTTAGCAGTGTTGCTAGAGAGGCAGAATTGGGTTTCCCATGCATTTTGGGCCTTAGTGTGTTTCACTGTCTTTATAATTTAAGGTTTCATGCAGAGTTTGTGTTTAGCCCTGGAGCATGAGATTCCAGCGGTTAGGTGCAAGCGGAGGGCACATGTGCACCGTGCACCGTCCAGCCCGGTTACTGGCAGCCCATGAAACTCTGTTAGAGGGTGACAGCTGTTGCGGCTGGGCAGGACCGAACAATGCACCTAGCAGCACATATGATTAGCGTGGTATGCGCTCAGGGTTACAGTAAATGCCCTAGAACGCAAGCAGTCTGTGTTTTGGCCATTCATTCCTAGGCACGTGCTGTTCTAAATGTAAGTAACGCCCACCTGCAACTAAACCACGCCGGAGCCTCATGGAGCATGACTAAGCCACGCCACCCACGCCACCCAAAGGCAATGTCTTTTTGTTTGCATTCGTAGCGGATGTGCCACATCTTACTCAGGCCGCTGCTGGAGTAACACAGTCTCTATTGAGAGGGGGAGTATTCTTCTAGCCTGGACGCGTGCGTAAGTGTGTGCACTGCAGTACACTGTAATCACTGAACTGCATTATCTCCATCTCTTCTCTCCACCATCTGTCCCTGCCCTCTCCTGTTCTTTCAAGACCTTCACAACTTACTTTCACTTTCAGTTAGGCAGGTAATAGACTAAGCAAATTTCTTTCCTGCATCCACAGAGTGCAGGAAAGAAACTTGCATGATTCCCCCATCAACACAGACAGTGGTGACAAGGGGAATATCCTTCCTGCCCAGCAATTGTATTCTCCCAACAAACAGTCATTATCACTAGTGGCTATAGCAACCACTAGTGATAATCATAAGAGTATCTGGCAGGCTGGTTGTTCCCAATTTGATCGATCAACTTGGTACATTCAGCCTGCTCATTAATGGTTCAAACCTCAGCCAGTTCCTGATGAACCAGCTGAGATTTAAACTGCCTATGGCTGGTCTTAGCACTTAGGCACTTAGCACTTAGGCAGCCCCACTTTTTTAATTTAACTAGTAGGTTGCATTAAAAAAAAAAAAAAAAGAAATGATCCAATTCTCCCATCTACACATTATAGGTGGATGGGGGAATCCTTGCAGTGTGGACCAGTGAACTACCAGGGTTGCTGTCCTGTCCCGGCTATTTACAGCGCTGGTCTCTGTCTCCATGGCAGCGGCGGCACGTTGGAACCCAGTGCTGGTTACTTTATGGGGCTAATGTACAGGAGAGCCAGCACAATTTGTTGTTAGAGATGGGCAGGGCATGTTCAAAATCCAACATGTCCGACCCCGCCAGGAAGCCCACACTGCACAGCGCTAAGCACAGGCAGTGAGACATTTCCTGGTCCTTAGCTGCACAGATCAGGAATGTCTCACTGCCTTAGATTAGCCTTGTGCAGTGTCGGCTTCCTGGTGGGATCGGGCATGTGGGATTTCAAACACACCCAAGCCCATCTCTAATGGTTGTAGACAGTTGACCTCCCTGCAGGTTGCTTAGCAGCAGTGCAGCCTTCTCTGACATGCTGATCGTGATACAATCCAGGTGATGCTCCTAGTTAAATCCTAGTGTTAAATATCATAGTGATTTTATTGATCAAAGACCACACCTTACAGGCATAGAGCCCACATGGCTGCTGAACATACGGTAGATGTGGTTGTACTGTTGATGCTAATAAATACTGTGTTTATTATATCTGACTGGGAGCATCACCTGGATCACATCCTGATCAGCATGTCAACAGAGAAGGTTATACAGCATTACTGCTGCTAGGTGACCAGCTGGGGGCTTGGCTCTCTACAACCAATAGTGCCAGCCTTCCCCTGCATGCACCCATAATGTCACCAGCCCTAGGTCCTAATAGACTGCTGCCACTGCCAAGGAGACAGATGCCAGACCAGCACTGTCAATAGCAGGGGCAGGACAGCAAGAGGAGGCTGGGGAACACCACAGTGGCAGAACACCAAGGCCCGGAGGCAAGACAACCTTTGCAAACCTGATAGTTCTCCCACTGCTTTGGACCCTTATATTTTCTTCGTATGCTGGTGACATATATCTCTGGTTTTCTGCCACCCTGGGGATCATAGTAAAATTGCATTTTATAGTTGCCCCCCTAATTTTGTCCCTGTCCCCCCATGTGCCCCCCCTAAATATGAAAGCTGGAGACGCCACTGACGCCACCCAATGTTTTGAGATGGGAACGAGGGACACCTATAAGAAAAAGTATGTAGGCATAGGACACACCCCCTGCCACGCCCCCTTAAAAGGAGAATTATACAAAAAAAATGATTAGTTAAACCCACAAGTGCTTTTTTATACCGCTACTTTTGAAATTTACAAATGCTGCAATTTAGAAATTGGAGGAAAGGTTTAGCACTGGGAAACACTTTTTTAAAGAGTGCATTTTATATACAACTATATAGAGCAGACCGAAACAAGGGACAAATGAAGAGGAAAGAGGGACTGAGGGGCTTTATTCCAAATCAGGAACAGTCCTTCAAAATCCAGGACAGTTGGAAGCTCTGGCTAAGTGCCCTGTATGTACGGAGCTTTAGACTGTTATCTTTTGTTGAAATTGAACCCTAAAACACCAGTACTATAACAAATCGATACTGAGCCACAGTAGACCTTGGATTCCTTTACAGTACAAGTCTTTCACTGGATATTAATAAATTGTAATCACCCAAAGGCAAAAATGCCCTATTGATTTACACCATATTTTGTAAATGTTGATGGCATGATGGTTGGTGTGGACAAATCGGTTTGAAGACTTTCTGGCTTATTTTGTATAATTTTGGGCAGCATTTTAAGAAGTAGCAGAGGAAGTGTATGAATTGGAGGAGCCTGAGGGCCCATAATGTTATGGAATGTGCTGAAAGGCTACCATATGGAGCAAGCATGCAGAGCTCGAGGAAAGTGGGTCAGATGTGTAGCTGGGAAGCACTTTTCCAATGGGCCGCCTTAGTATTTTCTGGGGGGGGGGGGGGAGCTTAACAGGGGAGTCTGTGAAAAACGAGTTACTTGCAAGCAGTGTACTCGCTAGATAAAGTAGCTTGGCACATTGGCTTCTGTTACACAGCTTTAGATTTCAAAACAAAGTAAAAAAAGTGTCCCTACAAATGTCTGGACCCCTAACCCTACTCCGGTTTATAAGCTGACCGCAACAGGTCAATTTTACCTTGCCTGAAGCTTAATCTTTAAAAAAACGACCTAAATTGTACCTTTAATCTTTTCCCTGCAAATTTACTATATACTTTAATCTAGCCCTGAAACACTTGACCCTAATGTTTATCAAATCCAAACTCATGTACCTCCAGACTTTTTTTTTTTTTTAGATTTGGTGACAATAAAAAAAAAAAAAAAAAATAGATAAAATCTCCAGTGAAGATAGTGAACAGAGAGCAACAAACAGCTGACAGAGAGATTTTAGCCTTTGAACACTTTACAAAAAAGTGTTTTTATTGCTGTCTATGTCCCTATATCTCATTCCTGTGCTGTTGACAACAGTGTCACTGGGACAGGGCCTCTAACAGCCTTTAAACCTAGCAGAAGTTCTGATCTTATCCCATCCCATCCTATCCAAAACAAACATACATTTTGCTAGAGCTACACTTTAACCAGGGGTCAAGTCCTGGGGAAAAAAGTGTGGGAACTCCCACCCAAGATCCACTCCCCCACCGATAAAAAAAATTGTTACGCTCATATGCACAAACGCTTCAAAAGTGGTATTTTTCATCCAATTTTCGTATTGTGTGTATGAAACTTAACTGTTAGTACATTTTTGTATATAGAGTGTTTATGTGGTGAGTTTACACTTTTCATTGAACAGAGTTTGGATGACACAGGGTTAAATGGAAAGGTCATAAATTAACTGCACATTATCTGGACAGAATGCTTGGGGAGATAGTGATGTGTTCCTGCTTAGGAGATGTATGTTAGCTTGGGGGGGCTGCAAACTCTGCAGGGCTCCAACACACACTCGCTGCTATTCCACCCCTTCACATATTTCAACATAAACTTCCCTCCTGGCATTAAACTTTGCCAGGTATTGTGCTCAGCTTACCACCTCAAACTGATGTTCCTCCCTCAGCTCACCTCTCTCCCTGCATGTCCTGTGAGCAGAATAGCTGATCTACCCATCAGCTAGACCTAGACCTGATCTACCCATCAGCTAGCTGTGATTGACAGGTAGATCGAAGCGGAAGCTGTCATGGGGCCCCCTACTGGCAATGCCTGAATGGTCAGGTGTGCGGCACTTACTATTGCGAGCTGTGTCGGCAGCTGCTGGTGTAGCACCTGCCACACAGCTCGCATACTTCAAAGTCTTGCAGGACACGGCTGCTAACGGGAACGGAGTTCCTGTTGTGGAAAAAGTACATTAACTCCATTCCCATGCGTTCCCGCAGGACTTAAGCCCTGACTTTAACCCTTTAACACTTAAAGTGACACTAAACAATGATTTAACAAAAATAAAATTCTATTCAAATACAGTTATGTGTTCCTAACTCAAAAACATTAAAATAAAAATACCTTCTATTTATCTCTCTGTTTTTTTTTTTTCTGTTGTGATCTGATCTCCTGTTAGAGGGTGGCTACATTCATTCCCCATGGCAAACGGGGAGACACAGACCCGAAGGTCAAAAGAGTGCTGCTCACCCCTAAAGGATAGCAAAAAGGAACAATCCCCCACGTTGGGGTTTTTAGGCAGCGTACAATGAAAGAAGTCAAAGTTGGCATGTAAAAAAGTTTTGAAGTTTATTTATAAAAAATTAATTAATAACATTGGGTTAGAACATGAGCTCCAGTGGGAATGAATAATACATATATGTTTATATATAAAAAAACATGAATATACATTGAGCAGACTGACATTCACATAACAGTAAGTACAGAGTCTGTCGTATAAATGAGAAACTATCCCTGACGCGTTTCAACCCAATACAAGGGTCTTCCTCAGAGGGAAAAGAGGTCTGCTAAACAAAGAAGGAATATATGTCAGTGTTAGTGGTAACAATATAGGTTACAGGGTGAAAAGGCTCGAAGATGGGGAGCAAAGGATGTCAGAACACCGTGAGGTTTATATTTACCACAGTAATGTATATCCTGGGGATAAAAGATGTATGATAAGCCCACGTGGAGAGTTTTTGGTAAGGAAGACACCATCCACTAATGGTGGGGTATGCCAGATGGATTCCGCTGAGGGTCACCCGGGTCCCAGGGCGCCACGAAGCCTTGCGAGAGGTCACACGTTTATGGGTTCCTCTCCTTCTTCTCCCTCTGCCTAGGCAGGGGTGTCCGGAGGGGAGGAAAACAACCTGGAGGGGAACAAGGGACACGCAGGCACCACCTGTAGCAGAGTCCAAAGGGTAGGGATTGTATTAGAGGTTAGTCTAAAGAGTAGTATAGTATATAGCAGCCTGAAGGGGGCATTTGTTAATTGGGCGTCTATCTGTGGTCATTGATGCCATGCCAGGTGGCCAAAGCATGTAGTGAATGAAATGTGTAGGTGAATGAAGAAGCAAACCAAACCAAGCCGCAAGAGGGAAAAACTTGTATCACAAAAGTGCAGTGAAAAAGGACATGAACACGTGAAGGATGTGTGTGTGTGTGAGGGAGTGAAGGGGAAGGTCTCTGGGGGGGGGGAGGGGGGAAAAGGGGTCGGGACTGGAGTGGGGGTAAGGTGGGAAGGGAACGGGAGATGACGGGAAAGGGGGGGAGGAGGGGGGGGAAGGGTTGGGGAGAGGAAGGTGGGGAGAAAGGGGGGGTGAAGAAGGGGGGGAAAGAGAAAGGAAAAGAAGGCGGGAGTGGGAAAAGAGGGGAGGAGGGGGGGGGGAAAGAGGGGGGGTGGGGAAGGGAAAGGCGGAGGGGTGGCGTGGGGCTGTGAGGGGTAGGGGCAGTGTTGGGTATGGCTAATTAAAGTGAGAAAATGGGGGTGAGGTGATATGTGTGTGTGTGTTAAGCAAATGGAAAGCTATGGACCTACCTGAGGGTATGGAGCACAGAGATAGTGCCACAGGCTGCTAATGCTGAGACTATGCCGCATAAGCTGATAGTGTGCTGGGAGAAAACTCCCAGTCTTGATCAACGGCGTAGTGCTTATTTGGAGGGGGG
Source organism: Lithobates sylvaticus (assembly GCA_028564925.1). Lineage (NCBI taxonomy): Eukaryota > Metazoa > Chordata > Amphibia > Anura > Ranidae > Lithobates > Lithobates sylvaticus. Next base: position 78,563,989 of record CM053033.1, on the reverse strand, counting down.
ACCTTGGATCGATGAAGGTCACCCAATCTAAAAGCACAAAATGATAATATTCGTTGAAATAAACAAGAAGTTATTCATTAAGAAGACAGCATTGTCCCGTTGGAACAATACAGTAATATGCGGGGCTGAGGGTAATGGGTATAGCCTTCGGACTATTGTCCAAACTTACCGCATAGAAGTCTTAGTAGGATGTGGTCCTATTCGGATGGCGGCAGTAGTGTCTACTGGCTGCCGCTCCTTTTTATGAGTGGGTAATCGGTGGTGATTCCCGGAAGTGGGTCACCGGAAGTGGTCAGCGGAGAGCTGACCCTATTGGTCGATGGTTGCCCGCACGTATCTGGTCCCCATCCTGGTAAAAAAAGCCGCCAAATAGGCGAGCCACGTGTGGCGTCCCCGGCGTTCCTGTCGGCCATGGAGTGGCCCGTTGCTACGTCATCCCTGACGTAAAACACGTGACGTATGCTCGTCATGCGCACCAGCGGCGTCCCGCGTGTGCGCACTGAGGAGCGTCGTCCAGGGATGTCCAGGGATGCCGCCGACGAGGGTTATTGCCAACGACTGATCGCACGGGACCAGCCCGGGTGCGTCAATCGTGGAGAAAGGGGAGGCACGCAAGGTGGAAGGGGGCGTGACTCCTTACCCTCGTCGGGAAGGCATAGTGGCGCCACCTGTTGGCCCGGATGGTACAGCGTGATAAGGCAGGCCCCAAAGGTGGATAGATGTCCTCCTTAAATGAACTTGGTCAACCTGCGGCAAAAACGGGATGACAAAAAAGATGTTGAGCTGGGGATAAAAGTAAATTTGATAAATGGTGAGCAAATGAATAAATGGAAAGATAATAATATAATAAATAAAAATAAGAGTGAAAAAGTGAAAAACTGGTGACCGTGAAAAAAAAAACAAAAAAAAAAAAAACCCCATATCAACATGGCCGCAGGTAGGTCAGTAGAAAACAACTCAATTCAAACATGGATGACAAAGAACTCTGACTAATTCTGGTATGGAAATATGAAGTCCAGATATTTTTAAAGGTCATATCGATAAAGTACATACTACAGTTTGTACAAAATTATACATAGGAGACATTAATTATATGTGCATCACATGTATACAGGAACTCTGGTTGAAGACTGTCTTTTAGCTGTATGTAATTTGGTATAGTTTAATTGTATGACATCATAGAATGGAAGGCATAGTGTCAACAAGGTACTGTATTGTATTGGGTATCAGAGGGGAAGGGGAACATAAACAGCATTTCTGCCAGCAGAACAACCCAGAAGTTGTTGGGCTGTCACAGAGGGAGGGGAATGGGGAGAGGAAAGACGAAGCAGGGGCTGCAAGGACGATGTCCAAGAAAGATCAATGCTTGAGTGGACCATCGTAAGTCGTCAAATGTGGTCAGCAAGAGGTACCCTTATTGGGTCTTGCCAGAGACAAAGCCCTTTAAGAAAGGGGCAAAGGAGATGGACTCATTTAGGCCCGGCGCGTTGTGGCATTGAGTCTATATATCCATCTTTGTTCGTACTGAAGTAGTACTTTGTTCCAGTCGCCGCCCCGGTCGGGTATATGAATCCGATCGAGAGCGGCGAAAGCGACTGTGGGCATTATGTAGTTATGTGCAGTTACCACATGACGTCCTAGGGGTAAGTAGTGGTTGCCTATCTGCATACAATAGATGTGTTTGGACAGGCGTCTATGGAGCTCCTGCTTCGTCTTTCCTATGTAAAACGCACCACATTCACATAGCATGATGTACACAATCCCTCTAGTTTGGCAGTTCACAAAGTGAGATGGATGAAAAGTTTCCCCGTTGGGGAGGGGGAATGTTTTTTCACGCTTAATGTATTTACAAACTGAGCAGTGGCTACAGGGGAAGGTGCCCAAAGTGGAACAATGTTTAAGCCTTTTGGCCTCGTTCTTAAATTCACTTTGCACGAGTTGATCGCGTAGTGAGGTGGCCCGTCTGAAGGTTATGGCAGGGGTAATGGGGAGGAATTGGCTAACTTTCGGGTCGTCCTTTAGGATGGACCAATGTCGTAAAATGATTTTTTTGATAATATCGTGCTGTTTAGAAAATCTCATGATAATCCTGGTGGAGTCCAATCCAGGGTCACTCTTGGCCTTCTTTTGTGCAAGTAGGTTAGGCCGGGATTGCGCAAGGGTACGATTATAAGCCCTGCGCAAACAAGACCGGCTGTACCCGCGTGCCAATAGTCTAGACTGAAGTAGGCCAGCCTCTGTATTGAAAAGTGTATCATTTGAACAATTCCTGCGCAGGCGCAAGTATTGGCCATAGGGAATGGACCGTTTCAATGTAAGTGGGTGAAAGCTCTCCGCATGGAGGATTGTATTTCCTGCTGTATTTTTCCGGAATAGGGTGGTGTAGGTGGAGTTGTCAGAGGAACGGCCAATCAGTACATCTAGGAAGGTCAGTTGGTTACGGTCATAGGTCATGGTAAATTTAAGATTGTGCTCATTATGGTTGAGATGAGCAAAAAATTCTAGTAGTAGGTCCTCTGGTCCATCCCAGATGACAAGGACGTCGTCGATGTACCGTAGCCATGTGGTGATATGGCTAGTGTACATGACGAGGCCCCTGTCATTCAGGAGGGATTGTTCCCACTCCCCCAGGTACAAGTTGGCGTAGGCCGGGGCACAACATGTGCCCATGGCCACGCCTTGCACCTGGAGGAAGTGGGAATTGTTGAACATAAAGAAATTGTGATGTAAAATATAGTCCAACCCATCAATAATGAAGTCGTTTAGTAAATCGTCATATTTTGGGTTATGTCTTAGGGTCCTCCGTATAGCTGCGATTCCTTTGTTATGGGGGATCGAACTATAGAGTGCCTCTACGTCGATGGCCACCAAGATGGATTTGGTGGATAGGGCTGTAGTATTTATTGTCTGTAATAAATGTATGGTATCCTTGAGGAAGGACGGCATACATATGACAAAAGGTTGGAGGTATGAATCTATGACCTTACTAAGGTTCTCTGAGATGTTGCCTCGACCGGAGACGATGGGGCGCCCAGGAGGTTGGGCAATACATTTGTGTATTTTTGGCAAACTATAAAAGGTTGCCACTTTGGGGTGTTTAGTCCTAATATATTCATATACATCCTGAGTGATGGCTCCTCTACTGAATGCGGAATCGACTAGATCGTAAAATCTACTGTAATATGTTTGTATTTGTTTTACAGGGATTGGTGTGTACCAGTCCTTGTTCTCCAAAATCCTTTGACACATTCCTACGTAGTTGATGTTATCCATGACAACTACGTTGCCACCCTTATCTGCGGACTTTATGGTGATGTTAGTATTTAGCCGTAACGCCTCAATAGCTTTTGATTCCTCCGTAGTTAAATTGTTGGGGTGTATTTTCTTACGTGGAAGTTTAGAAATGTCACGAATAGTCTGTTTGACAAAAGTATCAATGCTAGAGCTTAAACTTAGGGGGGGGAACTTCGAGGAAGGTTTTTTGAATTTCACATTATGATTGGTTGTGGGTAAATTGGCACTGTCCAATAGACTGTCTAGATCGATTTGGTCTATTAAGTCGAGGGTATTGTTCTCCTGAAAAAGTAATGTGAGATTGCGTAATGCTTTGAACTCCCTCATGCTGAAGGTAGGCCAGTCGGTAGTGTCGTCAGGGATCTCGGTCTTTGCGTGCAGGCTCTTGAGTAGGAGCCTGCGCGCAAAGAGATGGAGATCCGTGACGACTTCGAAGAGGTTAAAGTTTGTTTGTGGGCAGAAAGTCAGCCCTCGAGCGAGGACACGATATTCGGCTCTAGATAAGGGGTGCTTGGTTTGGTTTGCTTCTTCCTTCACCTACACATTTCATTCACTACATGCTTTGGCCACCTGGCATGGCATCAATGACCACAGATAGACGCCCAATTAACAAATGCCCCCTTCAGGCTGCTATATACTATACTACTCTTTAGACTAACCTCTACTACAATCCCTACCCTTTGGACTCTGCTACAGGTGGTGCCTGCGCGTCCCTTGTTCCCCTCCAGGTTGTTTTCCTCCCCTCCGGACACCCCTGCCTAGGCAGAGGGAGAAGAAGGAGAGGAACCCATAAACGTGTGACCTCTCACAAGGCTTCGTGGCGCCCTGGGACCCGGGTGACCCTCAGCGGAATCCATCTGGCATACCCCACCATTAGTGGATGGTGCCTTCCTTACCAAAAACTCTCCACGTGGGCTTATCATACATCTTTTATCCCCAGGATATACATTACTGTGGTAAATATAAACCTCACGGTGTTCTGACATCCTTTGCTCCCCATCTTCGAGCCTTTTCACCCTGTAACCTATATTGTTACCACTAACACTGACATATATTCCTTCTTTGTTTAGCAGACCTCTTTTCCCTCTGAGGAAGACCCTCGTATTGGGTTGAAACGCGTCAGGGATAGTTTCTCATTTATACGACAGACTCTGTACTTACTGTTGTTATGTGAATGTCAGTCTGCTCAATGTATATTCATGTTTTTTTATATATAAACATAGATAAATATAACAGTAGGCTATAGTGTGCATGAACACTGGCCAGTACCCCTGGGGGATGCTTGGGGTGGAGATAGACACTAGAGAGGTGTATGCTCTTAATAAAGTAAAATGATTTATTAAAGAAAAATTGTACAAATATATAAATGCTGAATAGAGTTCAGTATGTTTGCATACATAATAAGGTAGGCTTGTATAGTTTTAACACGTCAACAGCATAAACATACAAACACGTTGTGACAATTAAGAACTTGCTTGATACATGAAAGATAAGGATGATGCCAACATGTTTCGGACTTTGGTCCTTTGTCAAGGCAACTAGATATCCTTTAGATTCACATCTAAATGTGTGTAAGAATCATAGGGTTAGTACATATAAGTTGAGGTAGATAATACAGTCATTTAAACCATTGCTATATACAACCAATATAGTGCATGAAAATTTGTATGGAAGTAAGACTCACATGAAATGCCAATATTCATATTTGCCACAGGGGAAACCACTAATCGTGGTGTAGAGAGGTACAAACACATGAGTGTTATAAAAACATGAAAGGGGTGGCCACTGATGGTGGAGAGCTTGCTAGAAAAGCCTCAGCAGGTTACAAGGTCCAATACAGGGCCCGAGCAAAAAGCCCAGGTGCTGTAGCAGGCAAAAAGCGAAGCCAGGCAGTATATGGCTGAAAAATAGAGTATAGATATGAGAATAGTAAGGTAGTGTTAATAGAGGTGCAAAAGCAGCCCTATGTAGCAAAGCGCTGTTGTTACCTGGGTGGAGATCGCTTAAGATGAAGGATCAGTCAGCTCTGGATCATCAGCAGCATGTACTGAAGCCATCTAATGTGTGAGTATATATGTGCTTACATAATCACAATCAGCTGGGTAGAGGTGTGGGGCTTTGAGCTGAAGGATCTGCTGATTGGCTGATTTTGCCTGTGAGGAGAAGGCGCCTAGAGCGCCACAGGTGTATCTCCAATGGGACCTCTGACGGGGCGGCGCCGGGCGCGAGCGCGTCATCACGGCGGGGTCACGTCCGGCGTCGTGACGTCACCGACGCGGGAAAAGGCCGCTGACAGCCTGATGCACTCCAGGGTGGAGTGCAAACAGGAAGTGGACCGGTGGAATGGTCCATGATACAGCGGAGAGTTGGCGCATGCGCAAAGGAAGAGCTGCGCATGCTTGCCAAGTCTTACCCGCGCCGGGTAACCAAAATAGAGGAAAAGCAAGCTATTATGTCTAAGATTGAACAGCAATCTTGAGTAGAGATCTTTAAAATGGAAAATGAATATTTAGGAAAGTCATGTGTTATACCCAGAAAAATGATGTAGTATATGGCATGCAACGTTGAATAGAGTGGGCACATCAGAGATTACAACAGATATTGCAAAAAAGATATATTACAGAGGTTATGGTTTATGTGGGTGCTAGGATGTGGGAAATGGAATCAGAGATCTAATTCACAGACTCCGGTTTCAAAACCATCAAGATAGGGCTTAAAGTTAAAGGCCTCATTGAGGCCAGGGGGTGAGGTAGCGTTAAGATGGAAAATCCATCGAAGTTCGCTTTGTAGTAGCGCTTTGTTATAATCACCACCTCGGGCAGGGGGTGGGATATGGTCTAAGGCTTTAAATGAGATTTTGGGGATAGCGTCTGGATGGACATAGTTGCAGTGTCGCCCCAGAGGTAAGTCTGGGTCTCTCTGGTTAGCACTGCTGATATGGCCATAAATTCGCTTCCAAAAAGGAAGTTTGGTCTTGCCCACATAAAAGCACCCACATTCACATTCAAGTAGATAAACAATGCCGACTGAGCGGCAATTGACATAGTGTTTAGGGAAAAAAACGTTGACCATTGGGTAGAACATTGTGTATGTTAGATTTAGATAAATATTTGCAATAGTTGCAATTGCCACATGGAAATGTGCCCTTTAGTTGCTTCTGGGATTTGTTACTACTTTTGTATTCAGTTTGTGGTAATAAGTTTGTCTCTAAGGGAGGGAGCACGTCGATAGGTGACTAAGGGTTTTGGTGGGACAAAGGGGGAAAGGGTCCTATCTGTGGCAATAATATGCCAATGTTTCAAAAGTATTTGAGAAATCTCGTTATGTTGTTGGCAATAGTTTGTAATGATTCGTAATGGAGGTTGAGTGGACGGCCCAGTGGGTTTGGGAGTAAGGAGAAGGGAACGTGATTTGGATTTCGCTTTTTTGTATGCGTCTTTGAGGACGCTGTTTTTGTAACCCCGTGCCCGTAACCTATTACGTAGCACGGAGGCCTCGTGTTCAAAGGAGGTATCCGTCGAGCAATTGCGTCGAGCGCGTAGATATTGGGCAAAAGGAATAGATTTCAGTAACGGCTGTGGGTGAAAGCTAGAAGCAGCTAGGATAGTATTACCGGCAGTAGGTTTCCGGAATAATTGGCTCTGTAGTTGTCCATGTCTATCCTTGCTAAGCGTTAGGTCAAGGAAAGAGATAGAACTAAAACTATAAGTCATTGTAAATTTAAGGTTAAGAGAATTGGACGTGTTTAGATATTGAAGAAATTGTTGTAAAGTATCAGTGGGGCCTTGCCATAGGATTAGAATGTCATCAATGTAGCGTCGAAAAGAGGCTATGTGTTTGGTATAGATGCTGGCTGCATCATCTGCAAATAGTACACGTTCCCACTCCCCCAGGTACAGATTGGCGTACGCCGGGGCGCAACAAGTGCCCATGGCGACGCCCTGTACCTGGAGGTAGTGGGACCCATTGAAGGAGAAAAAGTTGTGAGTTAGGATAAATTTGAGTGCTCTAACAATAAAGAGAGACAACTCACGAGGGTATATATTAGTATTGGACAAAATATGCTGAATGGCTGCAAGCCCTAGAGAGTGAGGTATAGAGCTGTAAAGGGCCTCCACGTCGATGGCGACCAGGACGGTGTCGGCATCGACATGGAGGTCCGAGAGGCCTTGAAGTAAGTGTGTGGTATCACGTATGTATGAAGGTAACGCCTGTACTAGAGGCTGAAGTAATTTGTCTATGTAGCGACTAAGGTTGTCAGTAAGGCAGCCGCGTCCGGAGACAATAGGTCTACCTGGTGGTCTGGGAAGGTTTTTGTGCACCTTAGGTAAGACATAAAAAGTTGCTTCTCTGGGAAATTTGGTCCTGATGTATTCTGTAGTGGACTTGTCGATGATGCGTTGTCTGAAGGCATCATCAACAAGAGTATACAGTTCATGTTGGAATGATTTGATTAGTGTATTGGATACTATGGCATACCACTCACGATTACGTAGTATGTTGAGACACATCTCAAGGTAATCTTTTTTATCTAGGACAACAATGTTTCCGCCTTTGTCCGCCGGTTTAATCACTATAGATGGGTTAGTTTTTAGGTTTTGTAGGGCCAAGTGTTGATTATATGTAAAATTCTTTGTTTTAGAATGAGTAGGGAAGGTTTTTAGGTGACGTATTTCGCTAGTCACTGACTGTAAAAATAGTGCAGCACGTGGATTGGTGCTGGGTGAGGGAAAAAAACTCGATTTTTTCTTTAAAGAGGTGTGATGTGGGGGGTGTTGAGGATGGTTGGGTATATCATCCTCAAAGTTTTTGAGGAGATTTTCAAGATCAATGGTGTCAATAAAGTCAGGTGGGTTATTTTCCTCAAGGAGCTCAATGAGCTGCTGGAGGGCGGTGGTTTCTGTGGCAGTGTGTAAAGCAGAGTCGGAGAAAGGGTTGGGGGTGTACATGCTATGTAGTAGTAATTTCCGAATAAACATGTGTATATCTTTGATAGCAGTGAATTTATCAAGTTGTGATACTGGACAAAAAGTGAGTCCTTTTTTCTAGGACAGAAATTTCATGACAAGTGAGTGTGTGGGACGATAAATTGATAATATTAGTTGAAGGAAGTGTTAACGTGTTGTTCGTTTGGGTTTGGGGTGCTGAGACAATTGTTGTTGGTAAGTATGAAGTGAGGTTCGCATTTTGTCTAAAAAATCTGCATTTTGAGATGCAGAAGGTAGAGAGTGCGATCTAACTGTCTTGGCAAGAGAGGGGGCCGCCGGCGAGTCCCCAAGAGGGGAGGCGCCGGGGGTCCCCTCCATGTCAGACACATCGTCACTCGAAAAATTAGGTGTGCGTCCACGTTTGGGTTTGCGAAGACCCAAAGGAAGGTTGGGTTTGTGGGGGGGGGTGGGATGAGGTGTGAGTCTTGTCAGTGATGGAACGAGACATAGGTGCCAAAATAAAGACGCTTTCTTTTGGACTGTATGGGTCAACTTTCCTTGACCTAACGCTTAGCAAGGATAGACATGGACAACTACAGAGCCAATTATTCCGGAAACCTACTGCCGGTAATACTATCCTAGCTGCTTCTAGCTTTCACCCACAGCCGTTACTGAAATCTATTCCTTTTGCCCAATATCTACGCGCTCGACGCAATTGCTCGACGGATACCTCCTTTGAACACGAGGCCTCCGTGCTACGTAATAGGTTACGGGCACGGGGTTACAAAAACAGCGTCCTCAAAGACGCATACAAAAAAGCGAAATCCAAATCACGTTCCCTTCTCCTTACTCCCAAACCCACTGGGCCGTCCACTCAACCTCCATTACGAATCATTACAAACTATTGCCAACAACATAACGAGATTTCTCAAATACTTTTGAAACATTGGCATATTATTGCCACAGATAGGACCCTTTCCCCCTTTGTCCCACCAAAACCCTTAGTCACCTATCGACGTGCTCCCTCCCTTAGAGACAAACTTATTACCAGTGAATACAAAAGTAGTAACAAATCCCAGAAGCAACTAAAGGGCACATTTCCATGTGGCAATTGCAACTATTGCAAATATTTATCTAAATCTAACATACACAATGTTCTACCCAATGGTCAACATTTTTTCCCTAAACACTATGTCAATTGCCGCTCAGTCGGCATTGTTTATCTACTTGAATGTGAATGTGGGTGCTTTTATGTGGGCAAGACCAAACTTCCTTTTTGGAAGCGAATTTATGGCCATATTAGCAGTGCTAACCAGAGAGACCCAGACTTACCTCTGGGGCGACACTGCAACTATGTCCATCCAGACGCTATCCCCAAAATCTCATTTAAAGCCTTAGGCCATATCCCACCCCCTGCCCGAGGTGGTGATTATAACAAAGCGCTACTACAAAGCGAACTTCGATGGATTTTCCATCTTAACGCTACCTCACCCCCTGGCCTCAATGAGGCCTTTAACTTTAAGCCCTATCTTGATGGTTTTGAAACCGGAGTCTGTGAATTAGATCTCTGATTCCATTTCCCACATCCTAGCACCCACATAAACCATAACCTCTGTAATATATCTTTTTTGCAATATCTGTTGTAATCTCTGATGTGCCCACTCTATTCAACGTTGCATGCCATATACTACATCATTTTTCTGGGTATAACACATGACTTTCCTAAATATTCATTTTCCATTTTAAAGATCTCTACTCAAGATTGCTGTTCAATCTTAGACATAATAGCTTGCTTTTCCTCTATTTTGGTTACCCGGCGCGGGTAAGACTTGGCAAGCATGCGCAGCTCTTCCTTTGCGCATGCGCCAACTCTCCGCTGTATCATGGACCATTCCGCCGGTCCACTTCCTGTTTGCACTCCACCCTGGAGTGCATCAGGCTGTCAGCGGCCTTTTCCCGCGTCGGTGACGTCACGACGCCGGACGTGACCCCGCCGTGATGACGCGCTCGCGCCCGGCGCCGCCCCGTCAGAGGTCCCATTGGAGATACACCTGTGGCGCTCTAGGCGCCTTCTCCTCACAGGCAAAATCAGCCAATCAGCAGATCCTTCAGCTCAAAGCCCCACACCTCTACCCAGCTGATTGTGATTATGTAAGCACATATATACTCACACATTAGATGGCTTCAGTACATGCTTCTGATGATCCAGAGCTGACTGATCCTTCATCTTAAGCGATCTCCACCCAGGTAACAACAGCGCTTTGCTACATAGGGCTGCTTTTGCACCTCTATTAACACTACCTTACTATTCTCATATCTATACTCTATTTTTCAGCCATATACTGCCTGGCTTCGCTTTTTGCCTGCTACAGCACCTGGGCTTTTTGCTCGGGCCCTGTATTGGACCTTGTAACCTGCTGAGGCTTTTCTAGCAAGCTCTCCACCATCAGTGGCCACCCCTTTCATGTTTTTATAACACTCATGTGTTTGTACCTCTCTACACCACGATTAGTGGTTTCCCCTGTGGCAAATATGAATATTGGCATTTCATGTGAGTACCTGTCTTACTTCCATACAAATTTTCATGCACTATATTGGTTGTATATAGCAATGGTTTAAATGACTGTATTATCTACCTCAACTTATATGTACTAACCCTATGATTCTTACACACATTTAGATGTGAATCTAAAGGATATCTAGTTGCCTTGACAAAGGACCAAAGTCCGAAACATGTTGGCATCATCCTTATCTTTCATGTATCAAGCAAGTTCTTAATTGTCACAACGTGTTTGTATGTTTATGCTGTTGACGTGTTAAAACTATACAAGCCTACCTTATTATGTATGCAAACATACTGAACTCTATTCAGCATTTATATATTTGTACAATTTTTCTTTAATAAATCATTTTACTTTATTAAGAGCATACACCTCTCTAGTGTCTATCTCCACCCCAAGCATCCCCCAGGGGTACTGGCCAGTGTTCATGCACACTATAGCCTACTGTTATATTTATCTATTCAATTTTGGGATGCGATAGACTAAACGTATTTCTACCTTACCTTGCCCAATATATATATATATATATATATAAACATATATGTATTATTCATTCCCACTGGAGCTCATGTTCTAACCCAATGTTATTAATTAATTTTTTATAAATAAACTTCAAAACTTTTTTACATGCCAACTTTGACTTCTTTCATTGTACGCTGTCTAAAAACCCCAACGTGGGGGATTGTTCCTTTATGACATTCATTCCCCATTGTCTCCAGGAGAGGTTCAGGAACTCATGGACATTGCAAGGCGGCAGAAAAATACAGCCAGAAGTAATTTCATGAAACACAGACTAAAGGGGTATTTGTGAATGTGTATGCATGATAGCTCCCAACTGTCCCTGATTTTGAAGGACTGTCTCTGATTTGGAGCAATGTCCCTCTGTCCCTCATCCCTCCTCATTTGTCCCTCATTTTGATCTGATCTATAGAGTTGTATATAAAATGCACTTTTTAATCTATCAAAAACGGTTTTTCAGCCCTAAACCTTTCATCTGGTTCCTAAATTGGTGTATTTGTAAATTTCAAATGCCAGTATAAAGGAATAGAAGTGGTTAAAAAAGCACTTGTGGGTTTAACCAATCTAGGTGTCCCTCATTCCCATCTCAAAAAGTTGGGAGGTATGGTGTATGGATTATTTATGGAGAATAAAGATATTTGGTGTCACTTTAACCTGCTGTATTGCATATAACACTGAAAAATGAAAACCTAAGCTTAGTTTAAAAAAAAAAAAAAAAAAGAAAAACAGCATAAGAGACAGTACTTGCTTTAAGTGTAATGTGTCCCCTGTTCTCCTGATTTAGTTGAAATCTCTCTCTTTTTTGATCCCTTCCAAACCCCGCTGCCACAATCTTCTGGTGTGGCAGGGGTTAATATAGAGCGCTTTTTTAGCACCTGCCTCTTGGGCCGGGCCTTTTGGCTGGGACCAGAGGATTTTTTTATTCCTGGCCAGAGGGCCTGGTCATTGTATTACTCTCCACTTATTCCTCCCCCACTTTAATTTAATCCTTTTTGTGTCACTTTTTGTGTTTGTAAACGGTTTTGCACGTGTGACGAGTAGGGTGTAGGTCCTCGGGCCTGCTCTGAAAGTCTTTGGAGGGGGTGGACATGGCCTTTTTGCTTAGTTCACCTTCTATTATGGGGTCTCCCTTCGGGGGAGTCCCACGAGTACTTGAATGGGTCTGTTTCGGCAGACCCTCCAGAGAAAGTGGTCCGTCTGGTTTCTTCCAGATGGACCAGTGTAAGTACCCTTGTCCCCGTCAGGAGCCCAACGCCCCGGGGGATTCAGGGCAAGGCCCTCTGATTTTAGAGGGCTTGTGTACACCTGTTGCACATTTTTGTGTCACCTCTTTATGTTGTGCATTTTTTTGGCACCGGGTGAAGTCTTTGAGTGTGTTTTGCACGCCATCGGCTTTCAAAAAAAAAATGGGTTAATAGAGCTGAAGAAGCTGTGACAAGATTCAACAAGAGTGCCCATTATGCCCGCCCTTTCCACCCCCTTCCTCCATTCATAGAAACTGTACTATAGTTTCCATAAATGAAAAACAATCCATGAATGGAGGATTTAGACCTTTCATTCATCCTCCCGTCCTCCATTCATAGTTTTTCATGCATAGAAGTTATAGCACAGCTTCTATGAATAAAGAAAGGGTCAGTAAGGGCGGCATAGTCAGCGCTCTTAAAGAGTACCTGTCACAGCTCTGTCAACTCTGCTATCCCCCCACCACTGAAATCTTTTGGGAGGGATCAGAGGAAGAAAGTTTCAACTAAACCAAGAGCCAGCAGCACAAGGGAAACATCAAACTGATAGTAAGTAATGCCCTTATGCTGATTTTTTTGTGTTTAACAAAGCTTAGGCTTTAAAGTAATTCTAAAGATAATTATTTTTTTTTTCACTCCAACACATTTTCTGCATTAAGGTAAAAAAATACCCACCTACCTATCCACCCCCCATCCCTAAACACTTACCTGACTCCTCTCACCAATTTAGCTCTGTCACAGCTGCAGCACTATTCCCTTAACTTTCCAGTCTCACAAAAGGCACTGAAAGCAGAGGGAGTCATAGGCTCCCGCTGCTATCAGTCAAACTCGTGTGAGGAGAGGGCGGGGGCATGGTTTACCGGTGTCAGGTTGATAAAGAAGCTGAATTCCTTTGGAACGTGTCCCTGTTTCCAGGGGGGTATTGCGGTGTACCACAGGTGTTTTTTCTGGACGGTACCTTGACGCCAACGGCTCCTGTCATCTTTTCCTGCAGCATCGGTATCTCCAGAAGCAGCCATTGCTTCTCCCCAGCCTGAGGCCAAGGCGGGGAGTCAGACATCCCTTGCACGGACTTCACTTCAGCTCCAGTATCCTGCTTACCATCGCACCCCCTCTCTATCATTGTTTGTGAGTGTAATATTTTATTGGTTTTCATTATTAAATCTTTCTCATGGTACTGCACTGAGATTTGCGCTCTTTTTATTTTCTTTTGTCTTGTTCCACATAGGCTGCATGGGGGAGCGCTGCAATCTATCAGCAGTAGCACTCCCAGTGTTCAGTTTCCAGAGGACTGTTTTTATTCCTTATTATGTACTCTACACTCCGTGTGCGGCCATTTTGAATAATTATTTTTTCTGTTCAGGTAAAAAGGAGTGCCTGCAGCTCCCGATTGGCATCCTCCTATGTGACAGACTTGCTTTAACAAATAAAATGCCAACCGGGCATGGGCTGCCCCTTTTTTGTTATCTTCTGTAGATAAGATGTGTTTTTTAAAGGGGTCCCCTGAATTATCAATCAACTTTGGTTTCACCTCCTATGTATCCAATAAGCCCCCTCACTATTGGTAATATTGATGTTCATTTCTGACCCAGCAAAGCGTTAATTTCCTCCTGGCAGAGGTGATATTCAGGCTCTTAGAGGTGAGTTACGGTACCGTTGAGGGGAATGTAAAAAGGATGCGCTCGTCGAGGCATGGAAAATATGACAAGAGGGAGCATTGAGCGCCGGAGAAGCAGAGCAAATTCTGGATGGGAGCTGGAGAGACGAGTGTGAAGTTTACTCTCAGGACTCTCTCCGCTTGTAATAAAGCTTTTAAACTATTTCTAGTCTGGGGGGAGGAATTAAGAATTCAGCAGGATTCTCGGCGAGCTGTTCCAGCTTATTTGCCATCTTTCTTTATCCCCTCTGCTAGGTGGTAGGTGGACCCGCATTTCAAGCTATGTCAGGTTTTTCAATAATCGGATCATAGGTATATGTAATATATTTTTGGATTCAACAAAGTGCTGAAAAGGGTTCTTACTGTCACATATTCATCCTATCATGCATGCATACTATACCTCATCCCAAAGGAGTCACACCGTGTTCACCAGTATCTAAACCTAGAATGTGAATGTTGTGGCTGAAATCAGGATTCAGACCAAATTTCTTTCAGTCTTAAGTTGTCTCAATTTGATGCCCCCATGCATACTGTAGCCTCATTTTGCTCTTTTTAGCTGATAGGAAAGGATCATGGTTAAGGTCTTCTGCTGCTGTAGCTTATCCTCTTTTTAAAGTGGTAATAAACCCAGAAAACAAAAATGTAATATATTGCAGCTTGCCAACCATTAGATGTGGTGGTTGCATTTGTTTTCTTTTCTTAGGCTTTTTTCCCCTCTGTTTTCAACTAGTAATTTGGCCAGTAACACACCTCCTGTATTAGAGCGCCCCCACACTGGATAAGGGAGCACACAGGACACCATTGGACAGTAGGATTGTTAGTCTTGGGGAGGGGGATAGATGTACTATCGGATTTAGATACACTAACAAATTGAAGCCAAACTCCAGCTCACGCTTTATAAGCTTTTACAGCAAACCATTTTTTTTTTTCCTTTTGGGATAAAGGTTTTACATAAATAAAAGCTGATCGTTGTAAGCACCCCTGTGAGTATGAAATGGTTTGTCTCATCCTTGTAACGGATACAGCCTGCAAGAGTTCTTGTTCTTTTGAAAAACAACAGACTTACAGACTGGATCCCCTGGTGAAAATAAGGTCAAGAAAGCCTAAAACGAGAAATCGAATGCAGCCATCATATCTAAGAATTGGTAAGCTGCGATATAATAAAAATCTGGTTTTGGGTTTAATACCACTTTAAGGTTCCCTGTGTTGGGTATTCGGAGATAGCCTTCTGCACTGTTGTAAACAGTTGTTGTTGAAATAATTATGGACTTCGGGTCCCTCCATTCTTTTCTGACCTCTGTCCTTTTTTTTTTTTATTTACATGTAAAAACCTACTTCAAGAGAATTACCTATCTCTCTTTTTCTTTTTTTAGTTCCCCTAGGCACATAGCTGCCTGACACCACTGCTCTTAAATGGGAGTGGCTATATGTCCGGTCTCTGCTGAACCAGCCAAATTTCGATCAACCTATGGCAAGCTAAGCAGCTGATCGATCGGTATCATAAGCAGCGGGAGGGGGCGTCCCCCCCTCCTTCCACCACCTTCTTTGGCTTGCCCGGGGTCTCCTGTCTCACTTCCGCCAGCTGGCCGGAGGCGGCTTTCGATCGGGTCTCAGATCTAGTAACCCGGAAGCGACAACATGACCTCTCCGGTTTATGGAAAATTTAAAGGCGCCAACTTTAAAAAAAACAGCCAAACTTGCCATTTTTTAAATGCTTTTAAGCGCAAAGGAGGGATCCCTCCATAAAGAGTACCTGTCACTGCCTATTACTGTCACAAAGGAATAGGCAAAAAAAAAAATTATAATAAAACAAAAAAAAAATTATAAACCCTTGTTTAAAAAAAAAAAACAAAAAAAAATCAGACATGTCATACTTACCTCCACTGTGCAGTTCGTTTTGCACAAAGTGGCCCCGATCATCCTATTCTGGGGTCCCTCAGCGGTGCTGGTGGCTCCTCCTCGCATTGAGTGTCCACGTTGGAGAAGCACTCTCCTTGGAGGACGCTAATTGTTGTCTGTACCCGTAGTAGGGCTCAGATTATTTTTTGCTTTTATTTATATAATTTTGTATTCTTTATTCTATTTTATTTAATTTTTTTACACACTTTTGTTTGTTTATATCTTTACTTCTCCTGCAAGAAGATTTACAGAAGAAGAATGTATCTTTCTCTTCAGTCAGAAGAGGAAGTAAACACAGGGGTGAGCTAACAGTAACTGATCACTGTGATAACCAATCTGAGGCTATCACAGTGATCAGGTGACCCAGAATCGGGAGTCCCAGGCCCCGATCGTTGGTCCTAGACCCTGGGCTCTGTACTGGGAGCTCCCTTTGCAGCACAATCCCAGCACAAAGAGAGACATTCATATATATGCCGTCCCACAGATAAAGACCCACTTCTGTGAGGCCGCGTATATATGCGTACGGTCGGCGGAAATGGGTTAATGCTGGATTGGGGAGGAAATACACAAAGAACACACAAGATTCAACTAACAGTACACATGCCTCTTGTAGTAGATTTAATTGCAGTCCTTTCTTTCTGTGTCACAGTAACATGCAATATAAAGTTAACACATGATCCGTGGTGCTTTGTGGTACCATTAATTTAGAATGGCATCCCAATGCACAGTTACAGTAGCGAAACAATGCACCTGCTGTGCAGTGTACCAGTATGCGCACGCTGTATATCATGGCACATGGCATCAAAAAAGAGGTTGGGTCCATTTCATATGTTAAAGAGGCACTGTCACCTTGACCATGCAGGGTAAAGTGACAGTGACTTTGCAAAGACCTCCCTGGCTCTCTTATACTCACCTTGCCTCAACACCTCGCTGACAAAAAAAAATATAACAAGCTCATTCCCCCCCCCCCCCCCTCTGTCACTGTATAAAAACAGGCACTAAGTAAGACTAAATCCCAATTGTAAGAGTACAAGTAACATCTGCCACCGATTTACACAGCTGCAAAAATATATTTTTAAGGAGTTTGGTGGCTTTGGATGGGATCAGGGAGGATCATCTCACAAGCTGGGCTTCTCGCTGTAACACGGTGAATTACTACCATGAACCGACTCGATATGCTTCACAGATGTGGCTGCTGTTCAGAATATGATTTATACTTCACTAGTCAAGTGTGTGTGTGTGTGTGTGTGTGTTTGAATAAAACAAAGTTCTAATTCATACAGTCTCTTCTGTGTGTGTATGAATACAATCTCTCTCCACACACACAGCAAATGTAGGTTCAATGGGTATATTTTTTCAACAGTAGAAACAAGGTTATATGAAGAGAGAAAAAAAAAATAAGAACTGTGAACTTCCTATTAAAAAGCAGAATTCAGTCAAGGGAATAGATGTTCACAAAGTATACGCAACTTGTGATTATGATATCATGAACGTTTTCTAATTGTCATTTTTTTCCTTTTTTAAAGAAAACCTGATTTGATCATCCTCTGGCTTCAGTAATTTCTGTGATACAGCCTTGCAAATGGAGGTCAGGAATTATGACTGCATACTTGTTCAGAGTTGCTTAAATCTTTGCTTTCTCAATGCAAGACACTAGGGGGAGACAGTGAACTGTTTCTTGGTACTGTTCTGATTTGTTGTGGTTTATGTTGGGATAGTTAATGTCGCTTCTGCTGGAAAAGCAGGCCGATGTAATTCTCAAAGATTACAGTTACGAACAACTGATCCTTTTAAAGTTTTCTGGATTCCATGGAGTCCAGAAAAAGTCAAAGAAAAAAAAAAAAAAAAAGATAATTTATCCTCAAGCAGGGTGAAAGTTCCTTCCCAGCTCCAACAGTGGCAGTCAGAGAATTTCCCAGGATCCCTCACATCATCAATGAATCCACTAAGTAGAGGTAGAGACGATACTTCGCATTCACTGTCACCTGTTTTGTTGACTTGTTTTGGCAGAAGGATGCCATTTAGCGTTCTCACATAGAATGGGCACACCTATAGAAAAAAAATGTAGTATGAAGTTAACTGTACCAGTTAATTGGGTAAAATGAATATTGGGGCCAAATGTGAGGATTTGTACTATTTGCTGACCTCTCCTCAGCCTCTGGGAAATATTTCAGAACAATGGCGATGTTGGCTGCATTGTTAGTAATAAGTGTGCTGTGTTGAACAGTTCAGACTGCTAGAGAATAAAATACTGGTCTTCTTCTGCAAATGCCTCTATCTATCTGTAGCATTACTGTTACAGGGTGTCATGCAGAGTTCCAACAGCTGGTGCGTTTTTCCATTCTGCACTATATTAGGGTGCACTGCAGCTTCCAGTGTCACTTTAGGTCCTTTGATGGATGCCATCAATATTATGTCAGTGTTGTTAGTCCCAGCGTGTGGCTTTGTCACCTTCTCTGTGCTATGTCTAAAAAAAATGTATAACATAGGCTTTAGCACCCTGGTGCCCGACCTGTGGCCAATGGGCTACCCTTGAGCACTCCCGTAGCTATGCCAGTAAAGAAAAAATATTCTTTAGACTAGGTTCAATTAACTTAATGGCTTTGTGTATTTCTTTCACATTACATAACTTCTTTCTTTGCTGTCCATCACTTGTCTTTTTGCTTATAAATCTTTAAGGGACTGTAGGGGAGTATACATGTGGAAGCATTGATATTTAAAGGGCTGTAGTAGCAGTGATCTCTATCAGTCTTATATAATGTGTCTCCATTCTATGACTAGTACTTTATTTTCCCATCACACACGTTCCTGGATGCGCTCTCCATTCTATGACTGTTTGCTGAAGCATGTCTCCAGTCTGCAGTTTCTGACCATTGACTAATACGTGAGCCCTTTGGCCACACTTGAGGCCCCCCCTATCAAAAAAGTTGACCACCACTGCTTTAGAAATATTGGTGAATGGAAAATGGGAATACTGCTTTGTAATGTGGTGGGATTTTTTTTTTTTTTTTTTCAATCCAGACTTTTTCAGTACACAGCATAACCAGCCTCTGACCGTTTCATTTTCTATCCATGCAGGCAAAGAAATAGAGGTTGGTTTGTTATTGGATATAGACAGAGTAGCAGTTCATTGCTGAAGTTATCAAAGTGATCTCTCCTTCATTCAGTGAGCCATGTTTGTTAGATCCCCAGTTCTTTACATTTAGTAAGTGTAAAGCTGGTGTGCAGGAAATTACAGAATAGTAGTACAAAAGACAGGTTGCTGTACTATTTTTAAAAATACATTTAGGTATTTTAATTAGTGTGTAACTGGATTATTTTATTTTTATATTTAAAGGAGAAGTATAGCCACTCATGTGATCCGTTTTCAGCAGAGAGGGGGCTGAAGTCCCCTCTCTGCTGACATCACAGAAGTCATCATGTCAAAGTCTGTATTTGACAGGTGCCTTTACTGACACCTGGCTCAGCCTCTCAGCGAGCCGCTGACAGCCTGATCCAGCCGCTCCCTGCCCCTCCACAGTTCAACACTCCAGTGAGCCAGGAGGGGGCAGAGCAGAGAGCTGTGACTGACAGTTTATAGCTCTCTGCTCACAGAGCTGTGAAAACTGAGCGATCAGTGGTGTTTGATTGCTCAGTTCTCAGTGCAGAGGAGATGGGGGGCAGATGCAGCAGCAGACCAATGCTGCATACACCTACGTAGGTATGAATATGGAAGAAAAAAAAAAAAACGTTACTTCTCTTTTAATACAGTGGGGAAAATAATTATTTGATCCCCTGCAGATTTTGTAAGTTTGCCCACTTACAAAGAAATGAAGGGTCTATAATTGTTATCATAGGTGTATTTTAAATGATAGAGACAGAATATCAAAAATCCAGAAAAAACACATGATACAAATGTTATAAATTGAGTTGCAGTTGAGTGAGTAACATAAGTATTTGATTCCCCAAGCAAAGCATGACTTAGTACTGGGTGGAGAAACCCTTGTTGGCAAGCACAGTGGTAAGACATTTCTTGTAGTTGGTTGCACACATCTCAGAAGGGATTTTGGTCCACTTTTCTTTACAGATCTTTTTCTTTGTAAGTGGGCAAACTTACAAAATCTTCAAGGGATCAAATAATTATTTCCCCCACTGTAGTCATCCTAGTGATTTGTCAAGCATTCTGACCTCATCAGATACTAGGTAAAGATACTGACTGTATGACATGAAGTAAATTGGCCATACCAGATGTGCCCCACCAAACACCTCATCTGCATCTCGGAACATGAATATTACATTTCTACTAAAAGAATGAAGTCCTTCTACTATGAAATGGGCCTCTTTTTCAAAACCATCTAAAGGTACCCCTCTTTAACTCCCCCCCCCCCCACGGGCTAAACGGGCCAATTCAGTGCTATAAAATTAAGAGCTGAGGAGATAGATGTGACTGTGTAGTCATATGGCAACTGGGATCACAAACATTGACTATTCCTCTAGTCAGGCTAGTTTGCAGACCCCTCCCCTTCCCCAACACACAAATTCAAAGTGTGCGCTTCTTGTAACATTCTGATAGGTTAGATGCCTATATGCTCACCTGATTTCCAGAGCTGGGAGCCGCCATATTGTTGAAAATCAAAGTGTACATGACTTGAATGCAGGTTGTAATAAATAGTCATCTGGCTGGTCCTTCAAGACCTGCGCAGTTCATGATGAACAGAACAGCCTTTACAACTCAGTGCTCCCACATAAGTCACCAATGTGCAATCTTCGCTTGTCTCATTACATGAATTAATAATTTTAAACGGAGAACCTGTTGTGAATGCTAGAAGATTTAGTGCTGGTGGAACAAACGGGTTTATAGCACGACACATCTTCTGCCAAAATAAATGATTTCTTGTTTTTAAGCTTCTTGTTTTCTAAAATAAGACTTTGTTTTGCATCATTTTCAGGAATTGTGGAACATTAGAGAAAAACGTATGTAAAAGCTCAAAATTCATCATTAGATGGGTTGTTTATATAGCTATTTACTATACTTAGTAAATGTATTTGGTGAACGCTATGCTCTTCCACACATCTGTACTGCATCTTCAACGCCCTTTTGTAGACAATTGTCATGTTGACATTACTGGTTTCTAGTGAATGGCTAGGCTGTGTTCTCATAAATATGTCTTGGTGTGCCCGTGAGGTCATTGGTCTCTAGTAAATGATTAGGCAGAGATCCCATGAATATGAAGTGATGTGGTCTCTAGTGTAAATTAGGCTGCGCTATCATGAATATGAAGCACCTTTTGTAATGTCACTGATCTCTAGTGATTGTATTTGGTTCACTCTCATGAATATTTAATATCAGTGATATCACTGGTCTCTAACAAAGGAACAGACTACATTGTCATAAATGTGAGGGGTCAGTAATATCACTGGTCTCCAATGATTAGATAGGGTGCATTCTTGTGATGTTGCTGGTCGCTATTGAGCAATCTGCAGTCTCATCAATGAGATTTGCTATATGCTGTATAATCTCATAGTGCTTTGAGAAGTGACTTTTCCCTGGTGGTTCGCAGATGTAATGACGTTGCTTATTATGGGTACGGTTATTTATCAAGATTTCCAACTGTCCTCTTGTCCATTATTGTCAATTTTCACCTTTTGATCTTTTACTCTTGGAGGTCAAGGGTTTTGAAATGCTTTGGGGAATTGTTTACACCTTCCCTTCCCAGAAATATCCATCTACTTTGCTAATATAATTAAAGCAATTGTGTCCTGCCATTTCATTATCTTAGTATAACCACCATATCCACCAAATAACCATGAAGAAAGCCTGGCTACACCCGCACTTTCCGCCCAACTCTTTCATTGACAGAAGCCATACTACAACTATGAATACAATCGTTGGAGGGGGAGTCATCTGACTGTCCTCCTTTCATAGATCATGTACCATTCATAAAAGCTGTAGTATGGTTTCTATGAATGAAGGAACTTGGTGGAACGGGTGGGCATAATCAGGTTCTGATGAAACCTGTGACAACCCATTAGTTGTATTAACCCTGGCTGCATCAGAAGATTGCAGGGTGGGGGCAGGATCGAGGAAGATTTTCACTAACAGAAGAGGAATCCGCAAAAGGGACACATCTGAGTGATTGTAACTTATGTCCCTTGTGCTGATTTTTCTGTATGTGATTTGAGCTGCGGTTAGGCTTTATGCTCTAATCATGACTACACGTGATTTACACCAGCCCCATTGGGCAGCGTTGCTCAAAACAGTCCCAACGCAAAGAAAGTAGAAAAGACCTTGCTTTGTTTGGGGCTTATTCACATCATTGCACTGCACGGCACCTTCCATGCGTTATGTGCTATGCATTGCTGTGTTGTGTGAACCAACCCTTAGAGCTTACACAGGACTGGGGACTCTCTATCCAGCCCCATGTGACACTACTAGCCAATTACCAGGTCACATTCACCCCCATACTGATCAGTACAGGTATTTTTCTTTACTTCTGGTGGCGAACAGAGCGGAGGAGTGAAAATATTACATGTGCTGCTAGTGATGGCATGATTAAAGAGAACCTGTTGCCTCTCTGGGGCAAAACCAATTGTAACGGGAGTCACTATGGGTGGGGGGGCCCCGTGGAACCCAGAATCCCTGTGTGTGTGTGTGTGTGTATATGTATGTATATATATATATATATATATATATATATATATATATATATATATATAATGTGTCTCATACTATGGTGTGCTCTCTGTTGGGTCGTTTGGGGTGTGGCTGTATTCCATTGTTCTATTGTGTCTGTCTGCCTTAAAGTATTATGGGATGTGTATGTGTATTTGCTGTGAGGAGGGAGGGGGGATTCCTCCAACAGCTCTCCCTGCTGATTGGACAGTCAACTAATGAGAAGTTTGGTAACACCCCACCTTTGACAGGATCCGGCGCTATACAGGAAGCATCGGCTCTGCTTCCTCTAGCACCGGTGTTCTGTCAAAATAGCCAATTCATTGAGATCTCCAATCATGTCACTTCTGATTACTGTAAACCATCAGTAATTGGAGATTTCGATGACTTGCTGTTTTTACACGATACCGGCAACCATGTACACTCCAATACACGATATTATGAAGGGACATTGCTAGTCCACTAAAAGACAAACCAACAAAATGTCCGCATCTGAGGCGGCGACAATTTTTTTTCTCTTTACCCGCTGCTCTGTCAAAAATGCTACATCTTCGTGTACCGGAGTGTACACGGTTGCCGGTGTTGTGTAAAAACAGAAATTCATCGAAACCTCCAATTACTGATGGTTTACAATATCCGGAATTGACGTGATTGGAGATCTCGATGAATTGGCTGAGGTAAGGAGGGGGAACACATTGCTGTAAGGAGGGGGGCGGGGCACTGAGGTCAGGAGGGGCGAGCACATTGAGGTAAGGAGGGGGGCACAGTGGGGTAAGGAGGGGGGGGGGGCAGTAATGTGAACATACTGATGTTAGGAGGAGGGGCACACTGAGGTAAGAATGGGGAACCCACTGATGTAAGGAGGGGGAGGCACACTGAGGTAAGAATTGGGAACACAGGTAAGGAATATGGGCACACCAAGGTAGGGAGTAGGGCACACTGATGTAAGGAAGGGGGAGTAATGTAGGAGGGTGAACACACTAGTGTAAGGAGGGGGGAAACACACTGAGGTAGGAAGGGGGGCACACTGATGTAAGAAGAATGGCCACACTGATATAAGGAGGGGGGCACACTGTAGTAAGAAAGGGGGGAGCACACTGATGTAAGGAGGGGGGGCAGTAATGTAGGAGGGTAAACACACTGATGTAAGAAGGGGGGACACACTGAGGTAAGGAATAGGGCCACACTGGTGTAAGGATGGGGGCCACACTGGTGTAAGGACGGGGGCCACACTGATGTAAAGAGGGGGGGGGGCACACTGATGTAAGGAGGTTGGTACACACATGTAAGGACGGGTACACACTGAGGTAATAATGAGGGACACACTGAGTTAAGGAGGGAGGGCGGTAATGGTGTAAGGAGGGCAGGTACACTGAGGGAAGGAGGGAGGCACCCCCCGATTTAAGCAGGAAGGTCACACTAAGGTAAGAAGGGGGAGTACACTGAAGTAAGAATGGAGAACACACTGATGTAAGGAGGGGTAAAACACTGATGTAATGAGGGGGGCACACTAAGCTAAGCACGGAGGGGGCATGTTGATGTGAGAGGGGAACACACTGATGTAAGGGAGGAGCACACAGAGGTAAGAAAGGGGGGATCTTTCATTAGCTGAAGCTTGCCCGTGATGATTGATCGTGAGACTAATGGCCACACACTGACATGTTACATTTACAACTGGTAATTTTTCAGTGTGTAAAAAAATCTGCGCTTCATTCTGTTCAAATAAATATGTGGATCTCAAAAGGAAAGCTGCATTCAAATCTGAATACGCAATAAACTGGTCTTTTTTTTGCCATTCTGCCTCATAGCACAACTCTCATAGCTTGTCTGGGGTTTCCTGAGGCAGCTAAATTCTCTAAGGTGGCTCATTTGCTCTTATATTGTAGGCCATTAACAAATACAAGACAAATTCTGCAGTCCTTTAGGGTAATCTGTGAGTCATAGGTCAGATTGAGTTTGGAATCATTGTATTGTGTACACTGTGAACTGCCAAGGAGTGTCCCCTATCACAGTGTGTCAA
>CM053033.1:78488334-78538742 GCA_028564925.1 Lithobates sylvaticus | reverse complement strand
AACAAACAATACTGTGCAAAGGTAAGGTAAAGAGGTAGTGCTGCGCTGTATAATAAAGCTGTAGAGACTAAGGTATATTAAATAGGTATGCACACAAGTAAGTGCTGATTATGCAGAAGATAGTGGATGATGTGAATTTTTTGCTTAAATCACATAAAATCGCATAAACGTGACATAGCTTAAAATTGCATAAAATTGCATGAAATCGCATAAAACATCATATTCAAAGGATAAATCCGTGAAAGGTGTGAATTTTTGTGCATAAATCACATAAAATCGCATAAACGTGACATAGCTTAAAATTGCATAAAATCGCATGAAATCGCATAAAACATCATATTCAAAGGATAAATCCGTGAGAGGTGTGCAGAGGTGTATCAAGTGAGAATGATGTGGGTTAATCACATAAAATCATATAAAAATGACATCTCTTAAAATTGCATAGAAACGCATAAAAATCGCATAAAGTTGCATCAAGCGTCACATTAAAATAAGGTGAATCTGTGATGGGCGTGCATAGAGTGCTGCGGTCAAGTACAAGTGGTTAAAAAATATGACACATAAAATAGTCGCAATAAAAATTGCATCGGTGCATAAAACCAACTAGGTGGATAAGGATGTGTAAAAGGTAAGCATAGCCAAAAAAATTGAATACAATCAATAAATAAGTAATGCAAAAGTGCAAGAACAGTCCGTGGGGGTGAGCCCTTTCCTAGTGTGGGCAAAGTGTGGTTTGCTATGGCGCTGGTGACAAATCCTGGTGGGGTATAACGGTATCGGTGCTGGTGGTTATTGTGACCAGTAGCTGCAGGTGGTTCCTGATCTTCCGTGGAATATAGTAATGGATGTACCCTTACCTTACCGCTGTAAGGTAACAGCGTGTATATGTGTTAGCTGGTTCTCAATGGGGCTTCTGTGTCCTATGGCGGGCGGCTCCCTTTAAATCCAGGTGTTTGGGCGTCTCTTTTACTGGGGTGTACGCTCTAGTTCAGGTGTATGTGTCTCGCAAAAATGGATAAGGAGAGGAAGGGTCTCGATAGTGTAGTACGTTTTTAAAAGGTTTTATTCAATACAAGTAAAATACAGTAAACTCACATTTATGTTGCTCAAAATTGCATGGGATAAACGAGCATCGAGCTCGTACCTCGCTTCCGGTATCTAGTGTCCCTTTACGCGTATTCGTCACTGTCACATGACTTCTTCAGACCTCTGAAGAAGTCATGTGACAGTGACGAATACGCGTAAAGGGACACTAGATACCGGAAGCGAGGTACGAGCTCGATGCTCGTTTATCCCATGCAATTTTGAGCAACATAAATGTGAGTTTACTGTATTTTACTTGTATTGAATAAAACCTTTTAAAAAACGTACTACACTATCGAGACCCTTCCTCTCCTTATCCATTTTTGCGAGACACATACACCTGAACTAGAGCGTACACCCCAGTAAAAGAGACGCCCAAACACCTGGATTTAAAGGGAGCCGCCCGCCATAGGACACAGAAGCCCCATTGAGAACCAGCTAACACATATACACGCTGTTACCTTACAGCGGTAAGGTAAGGGTACATCCATTACTATATTCCACGGAAGATCAGGAACCACCTGCAGCTACTGGTCACAATAACCACCAGCACCGATACCGTTATACCCCACCAGGATTTGTCACCAGCGCCATAGCAAACCACACTTTGCCCACACTAGGAAAGGGCTCACCCCCACGGACTGTTCTTGCACTTTTGCATTACTTATTTATTGATTGTATTCAATTTTTTTGGCTATGCTTACCTTTTACACATCCTTATCCACCTAGTTGGTTTTATGCACCGATGCAATTTTTATTGCGACTATTTTATGTGTCATATTTTTTAACCACTTGTACTTGACCGCAGCACTCTATGCACGCCCATCACAGATTCACCTTATTTTAATGTGACGCTTGATGCAACTTTATGCGATTTTTATGCGTTTCTATGCAATTTTAAGAGATGTCATTTTTATATGATTTTATGTGATTAACCCACATCATTCTCACTTGATACACCTCTGCACACCTCTCACGGATTTATCCTTTGAATATGATGTTTTATGCGATTTCATGCGATTTTATGCAATTTTAAGCTATGTCACGTTTATGCGATTTTATGTGATTTATGCACAAAAATTCACACCTTTCACGGATTTATCCTTTGAATATGATGTTTTATGCGATTTCATGCAATTTTATGCAATTTTAAGCTATGTCACGTTTATGCGATTTTATGTGATTTAAGCAAAAAATTCACATCATCCACTATCTTCTGCATAATCAGCACTTACTTGTGTGCATACCTATTTAATATACCTTAGTCTCTACAGCTTTATTATACAGCGCAGCACTACCTCTTTACCTTACCTTAATTCCTTGGGATCCGATAGTTCCTATCAGTGCTTTGCCGCAGTATTCCATTAGCCCTATTTATTCACCAGGCAAGCGCAGAGATGGGGGGGCACACAGGGGGATACCGGTGGGTAGAGCACACAGGGAGACACTGGGGGGGGAGCACACATGGGGACAGTGTGGGGGGGAGAGCACAGGGGGACACTGTGGGGGGAGAGCATACAGGGTGTGGCCCGGGCCCCATACATCTGTACTGCCCACTCCCTCTGATGGCGACCCTCCAGTAAAAAAAAAAAATGTCACTCACCCGATGCCTGTAATAATACCACTAACTGCGTGCTGCTCCCCGCCGGCCCCTCCTCTCATCTCGTCCGTCCTAAACTCCTAGGTGATACAGTGCAAGCCTTGCACTGTATCACCTAGGAGTCTAGGACGGATGAGAAGAGAGGAGGGGCCGGCGGGGAGCAGCGCGCCGTTAGCGGTATTACAGGCATCGGGTGAGTGAAGCACCTGCGATAATACCGCTAATGGCGCTGCTCCCCGCCGGCCCGTCCATCATGGATGGGAGGGAAGGAGGGGCTGGCGGGGAGCAGTGCGCCGTTAGTGGTATTATTACAGCCGCTTCAAGGGGCCTCTCATTGGGCCGGGCACGGGCCCCTAATGGCTCCGGGCCCTCGGGCGGTGACCAAATCACTGATCGGTCAGTCCGCCCGCCCCTGCCCTTGAGTGTATATCTCTTTGTACCTGTGTTTGAATAAATAGTCTTATGCTTCTCTTCACCCTACACTGATGTCTCGACAAGTGAATGGGTGAGCTAAGGGGTCTTGAATTGTGCTGAAGCAATTACGGTGGACATACTCCTCTTGAGTGCAGGGGTCTGTCACAGCGGCATTAAATAACCATTTTTTGATTTACACAAAGATAAGGTTGTTTTGAGGCCTCCTTTCTTCCCAAGGTGGTTTCATAATTACAGCTCAACCAGGACAATGTTTAACGTCTTCATGTTCTGCTGCAAAACATCCTAAGAAGATTTCTCGTCGTTGTCTGGATGTTCACGTTTACCTTTCAGTTACAGCAACTTTTTTTTATTCCAACTCTGTCATTCCCCTGCAAGGGCCAACTGGCTTCCTTTTCCACCATGTCAAGGAGGATTCAGTACATTTAGGTCTCTAGCCTTAGAGGAAATGCCCCCTCTTTACCAGGCAAAGCACACTCTGCTAGATCTTTTAGTGCTTTTTGGGATTTTCAGCATCAGGCTTTGGTTTCTTATAACTGCAAGGCTACCGCCAGTTCTCAGTTCACATGTTTGTAAAGTTTTACTAGGTGGATGTCCAAGTCTCAGTCTGTTAGCTTCGTTCGTATGGTTCTTCAACCAGCCCTGTAGGCTGCAGGACCGTATCTGTTTCCTTTTTTTTTTCTTGGACTTGTTAGCTTTTCATTTGCTATGTCACCCACCCCTCACTTGGACTGATTTTGGATGTCCCATTGGTTCCAGAATTACTAACCTGTGCCCTGTGATGTATGATTAAGAAAATAGGATTTTTGTCTTACTTGTAAATGTGTAAAATCCTTTTATTGGAGTATATCACTGTCTCATAGCCTCTGTATCTATGATCTACTGGTATTGTTTGCTACAAAACTGAAGGCATGTTAAAAGTGGAAGGAGTTATGTAGGCCTGGCCTTGCCTTGGTTTGCCATTGTCCTATCATCTGAACAGAGCTGTATAACCTGTTGGTGGTGTACTCCAGGAAAAGGATTTTACAGTTAGGACAAAAATCATGTTTTCTTCACAATACAGTGCATCCGGGAAAATATTCACAGTGCTTCACTTTTTCCACCTTTTTGTTATGTTGCAGCCTTATTCCACAATGGATTAAATTCATTATTTTCCTCAAAATTCTACAAACCATACCCCATAATGACAGTGCGAAAGACGTTTGCTGAAATCTTTGCAAATTTATTAAAAATAAAAAACAAAAAAAATCACAGTATTCACAGCCTTTGCTCAATACTTTGTTGAAGCACTTTTTACCAATTACAGCCTCAAACTTTTTTTAAATAAGATGCTACAAGCTTGGCAACCTATTTTTGGTCAGTTTCTCCCATTCTTCTTTGCAGGACCTCTCAAGCTCCATCAGATTGGATGAGGAGCGTTGATGAACAGCCGTTTTTAGATCTCTCCAGAGATGTTCAATCGGGTTCAAATCTGGGATCTGGCTGGGCCACTCAAGGACAGCCAGACTTGAACCCGATTGAACATCTCTGGAATCTGGCTGGGCCACTTAAGGACATCAGAGTTGTCCTGTAGCCATTCCTTTGTTATCTTGGCTGTGTACTTAGTGTCATTGTCCTGTTCGAAAATGAACCTTCGCCCCAGTCTGGGTTCCAGAGCGGGTTTTCATCAAGGATGCCTCTGTAAATTGCTGCATTCATCTTTCACTCAATCCTGACTAGTCTCCCAGTTCCTGCCGCTGAAAAACATTCCCACAGCATGATCCTGCCACTACCATGCTTCACTGTAGGGATGGTATTGGCCAAGTGATAAGCGGTGCCTGGTTTCCTCCAGACATGATGCTTGCCATTCAGGTCAAAGAGTTCAGTCTTTGTTTCATCAGACCAGAGAATTTTGTTTCTCATTGTCTGAGAGTCCTTCAGGTGCCTTTTGGCAAACTCCAGGCAGGCTGTCATGTGCCTTTTTACTAAGGAGTGGCTTCCGTCTGGCCACTCTACCATAAAGGCCTGATTGGTGGAGTGCTTCAGAGATGGTTGTTCTTCTGAAGGGTTTTCCTCTCTCCACAGAGAAATTCCGGAGCTCTGTCAGAGTGACCATCGGGTTCTTGATCACCTCCCTGACTAACGCCCTTCTCCCCCGATCGCTCAGTTTGGCCGTTTGGCCCACTCTAGGATGAGTCCTGGTGGTTCCAAACTTATCTACAGACAATTCCTTGTACTTCATGGTTTGGTTTGTGCTCCGACATGCACTGTTAACTGTGGGACCTTATATAAACAGGTGTGTGCCTATCCAAATCATGTCCAATCATCTGAATTTACCACAGGTGGACTCCAATCAAGTTGTAGAAACATCTCAGGCCAGGTTCACACTGGTACAACACGACAGTCGTACGACTGTGGATCCGACTTTGCCCTGCGACTTGAAGCGCACGTTTGCGCATAGATTTGTCCATTGACCTTGCCAATGCGAGAACAAGCTACCGAACATGCACAGAAATGTACGCAAGTTTGCACAAACGCATATGTGCGAAAATACATTAAAAAAAAAAAAAAACATCCTAAGAAGTAGATGCTCAAACAGGAGTAGTGTGTGCAAGAGGCTTAAATCTCTGAAAATTGATCAATCCTAATGTACTAATGGCCTATCATTTCTTGAGGCCCGAAAACACCAGGACAGTACAAATATCCCCCAAATGACCCCTTTTTGGAATAGGTAGACAGTCCAAAGTATTTAGTAAGAGGCATGGTGCGTTTTTTGAAGTTGTGATTTTTGTGATCACTGTGACCAATCACAGCCTCCTGTGCTCATTATTCCAAAGTTGTGTCTCACTAATACAGGAAGTGTGTTACTGGCCAAATCACCAGGTTAAAACAGAGGAATAAAATTAAAGCAGCCACCACATCTAATGATTGGTAAGCTGTAATATATTAAATTTTTGGTTTTGGGTTTCATACCGCTTTAAAGTTTTCCTGTGTTGGGTGTTCAAAGAGAGGCGTCTGCATAGCACTACTGTAAAGGCAGCTTTGGATCTATCAGCGTAAACATGTATGGCTATTTTTCCTCTTATCTTTCCAATGAACCAGGTATTTTAATGCATAGAACTGACATGTGTTTACTGTATTTTTTGTGCATCATTTCTGGCATTTCAGAACACAGAGGTGTATTTATACAGCCCAGTATTTGAAAATGTTTGCACACAAACTATAGCTGCAAAGGAATTTCGATTCTTATCCTATTGGTGTGTCTAAAACCCTCTTAAATAAGACACTATTGCACATGCAAAGTCAAGTGAATTTTTAAAAACACTGCAGTTTAGGGAATGAAGACATGTTTGTGTTTGTAATGGGCAAGCCAAGTGTACCTTACAAAATGGCCACTGAGTGCATGGGTTGCAATTTTTAATTATCTAATCTCAGTTTTTAGCCACCCCTATACCAGTATTGCTTAAATCTTTGTTGATCAGATGGAAAGTGTATGCTTAATGTTACCTGCTCCATGGAATGCACTAATGATGATTACTGAGCCCTGAAAAAGTTAGTCCAGTTTCCTAAAGAGTAGATGGAACTCATATACAAGTAACTGTCTCAAATACCACCGTGACATACCATTATTTGCAGGCTCACATGGGGTGACTTTATCCATGTGTGGAGACTTTTAGCGCTTTAGCAGTGTTGCTAGAGAGGCAGAATTGGGTTTCCCATGCATTTTGGGCCTTAGTGTGTTTCACTGTCTTTATAATTTAAGGTTTCATGCACAGTTTGTGTTTAGCCCTGGAGCATGAGATTCCAGCGGTTAGGTACAAGCGGAGGGCACATGTGCACCGTCCAGCCCGGTTACTGGCAGCCCATGAAACTCTGTTAGAGGGTGACAGCTGTTGCGGCTGGGCAGGTCTGAACAATGCACCTAGCAGCACATATGATTAGCGTGGTATGCGCTCAGGGTTACAGTAAATGCCCTAGAAAGCAAGCAGTCTGTGTTTTGGCCATTCATTCCTAGGCACGTGCTGTTCTAAATGTAAGTAACGCCCACCTGCAACTAAACCACGCCGGAGCCTCATGGAGCATGACTAAGCCACGCCACCCAATGTTTTGAGATGGGAACGAGGGACACCTATAAGAAAAAGTATGTAGGCATAGGACACACCCCCTGCCACGCCCCCTTAAAAGGAGAATTATACAAAAAAATGATTAGTTAAACCCACAAGTGCTTTTTTATACCACTACTATTCCTTTATACTGGCTTTTGAAATTTACAAATGCTGCAATTTAGAAATTGGAGGAAAGGTTTAGCACTGGGAAACACTTTTTTATAGAGTGCATTTTATATACAACTATATAGAGCAGACCGAAATAAGGGACAAATGAAGAGGAAAGAGGGACTGAGGGGCTTTATTCCAAATCAGGAACAGTCCTTCAAAATCCAGGACAGTTGGAAGCTCTGGCTAAGTGCCCTGTATGTACGGAGCTTTAGACTGTTATCTTTTGTTGAAATTGAACCCTAAAACACCAGTACTATAACAAATCGATACTGAGCCACAGTAGACCTTGGATTCCTTTACAGTACAAGTCTTTCACTGGACATTAATAAATTGTAATCACCCAAAGGCAAAAATGCCCTATTGATTTACACCTGTAGCGGGGTCGTACCCCTTTTAGGGGAAAAGACTACATTCCCCATAATTCCCCAGGCTCCCGGGAGGATTGTTTCCGCCCGAGAGGCTTCTGGGGGAGGTGATAAAAGGGAAGAGGAGAGACCGCCTCTTCCTCTTCTGACTGGGCTGGTGACGCAGACACTTCTAAGTGAGGAGACACCTGTGCGGACCGAGACTGCTGAAGGCCTGAAGCCTGGGCCTTGCAGCAGGTGGAGAGAGACTCTCACCCCTCAGAGTCAGCAGCAGCGGAGCGGAGACTTTTCCCTACAGTCGGTCGGTTGGAGACAGGACCGGAACGCAGGGGCTGTGACGGAGGAGACCGGACGCCGCCATTGGAGGGACCGGAGCTGAGGACGGTACCACAGGATTGGTGAGCGAGCTGAAAGGCTCATCCTGCATTGCTACACACACTTTTATGCCTATTGAACTGCCAAGGCACAATTTACCTCAGAGCAGCAAATGTTTCTTTCTGTGGATTACAAATACACCATTTAAAGCTACATGTGCACCACCTCTACAGTTCTCTTGCCGGTGAAGAATACTGTACTTATTCAAGGACTGAGCTCTATTGCTAGGGATCAGGCCCGGTCCGTTAGGTAGGCGCAGATAGATTTATTGCACCTCAGGGGTGCATAGCAGACGGTCGCTACACTTGGCGCTCCGTTCCCCATTGCTAGTTTGATACATATATGTGTACATGTTAAAGTGCATATTGCAGGGACCTGCTAAAGTATTATAAGTCATATGTTTAAATGCATGTTACTATTTATTTTCCTTACTGCCAAAGTAAAGCCAGTTATTCTTATCTCAGCAGTCTGCTTGTGAGTTTGAATCCATTACACTTAGAGTATAAGTGATATTTATATGTGCCTAGATACATACCCCTTTACTAACTGTGCCAGAGCGGGTAGAGCAAATTGCCGGGGGTTGGTGGAGCTGTACTCAGGGACCCAAAACAAACCAGCGGCCCTCTTAACTGGGGGTATCGCTACACGTGGGGGCTCGTCCGGGATCCTGAGTCAGCGGGAAAAGCCGCCAGAAGGTACCGGCATGGACCCGATAGAAGTGGGACGGTGGTACACACTATGGGCCACTGACCCAGCCGCAGCAACAGTCATTGAACTGCCAGGGATATGGCAGAGAGAGGCAGTCAAGCAGCTCATAATGTCATTATCCCCAGGCCACAAGTCATGGATAATGGATATGAGAAATGATGCCGGGTATACATACGCCCTAGTAGAATGGCAGGAAGAGACTCCAGCGCAGTTCAGGAGCCAAAGCATACAAGCATTGGATGGTCAGACCTATCAATTGCTGCATGCGCTGCCGCGCAAGGGAGACGGTTCTCCTATGAAAACCATGCTATCCCCAAAGAAGGAAGAGCAGAAGGGCGCGGAAAGTCCCGCACCCACACAGACTACTCTTAGTGCAGAACTGTGCGCGGTCCTAGGGGAGATTGTGACTCAGTGCAGAAGAGACCCCGGGGACTACCCGATGTCGGGATACAGAAAACTCCGGATGTTTTCAGGGAGGAAACCTGTACCCTCGGGGGAAGAGGGATTTGAAGAGTGGCTAGATGGTGCCACGCAGGCCTTAGAAGAATGGGAGGTCCCAGAAGGTAGAAAGAAGCAAAGGATTGTTGAAAGCCTAAAAGGGCCTGCCTTGGAGGCCATACGCAATCTGAAGACAAGCAAGAAGGACTGCACTGCACAGGATTACATAGACATCCTGGAAAGTGTGTTTGGTGGGACAGAAAAAGTCACAGAACTTACCTATCAACTGGAACACTGTTACCAGAAGACAGGGGAGAAGCTGTCGGAGTATATGGGACGTATAGACAAGATCCTGCATAGGATTATCCTGAAGAAGGGGATAGATCCAGGGAAGGTAGATGAAGCCCGTGCCCAGCAGGTGATGAGGGGAGCCCAACCCCTAGACCCTGTCGCACTAGTACTACGTACCCGGCAGGATGGGAAGAGCCTGGACTACCCCGATCTCATTCGAATGGTCAGAGAAGAAGAGGCCATGTTGGAAGAGAAACGGGAAAAGCAAGTGATGGGGTCTACAAAACTTCCAGTGGCCACGGTCAGGTCGGCCTTAACCCCTGAAAGAGAGACAGAAGTAGATGCCCTGAAGTTGCAGATGTCCCAGATGATGGAGATACTGACGTCTCTGGTGGCGAAAGAGACGCCCAGTCCCAAGAAAGAAACAAGCAGGAGGGAATTGTTTCCAGCTGTTTCAGCACCAGCATCCCCACCTGACTACGGAGAGATGATCTGTTTTAACTGCGGGGGAGTGGGCCATATTGCAGCTGTATGCTCCAGTCCCAAGAAGAAGAAAACAGATAGCCGCCAGCCGGCGGGAAACGCCAAAGGGCCCCGGTGAAGGAGTCAACCGGGTGCCCATCGCCTTCAGTGAGCTCCAAGAAGTATAACGTGAAGAGAAAGCGAGGAGATCAAACCCCTCGGAAGGAACCCAGGGATCCTCAACCAAGGTACACTCCAGAGAAAGGGGGCAAGACCCCTCCGAAGAAATACAGTACTCCTAAACGAGAACCCTTAAAAGTGAGAGATAACAATGTCCCTCAACGGGTTCACACTCCCACTAAGAGGGAGAAGATTAATGCATACCAGGCTCAAGAAAGGATCAAGTGCAGATCAAGTGAGAAAGAAAAGAGCCCAAAGAAGAGGACGGCATCAACTCGGCCCTACCCAGAAGAGTTGGTTGGTCCATCCCCTACTGTACCTATCCAAGTGGAAGGAGTATACACGAAGGCCCTCCTGGACACTGGAGCACAAGTGACCCTATTGTACAGGGACTTCTATGACAGATACCTGAGTCATCTGCCCATACAGAAGATAGAGGAGTTGGAGATAAGGGGATTGGGAACTCAGAGTTTCCCCTATGATGGATACCTACCCATACGGTTGACGTTTGACCCATCCGTAGCTGGGAAGTCTGAAGTGTTCGACACCTTAGCAGTGGTGTGTCCCCGCCCACCAGGAACCAGCAAGACGTCCCTGATTATAGGGACGAACACGGACCTAGTCAGAAGGCTTCTGACCCCCCTGGTGAAGAAAGAGAATCCTTCAACTCCCAAGATCCATCCCATGCTGAAGGCAGCCTACCAGCGGTTGGTCCTAGAGCAGAAGACCCCAAGTGAGGGGATAGGAAGGGTATGGAGGCTTGGAAAAGAAGGAGCGGTGTTACAACCTGGAGAGGTGACCTGCATGAGGGCCACGGTGAAACTTAATTGGGAGCAGCCTGGCCCCTTTGTAATGTTGGAACCCGACCCAATGGAGGGTCACTCAGGTCTGGAAGTGATACCAGAAGTAATCTCATTGAAGGACCTGAAGAAGGCAAGAGGAAGAGTCCCTGTCAGTGTGAGGAACCCCACGGAGCGGCCCGTGGAGATCCCTGCCAGGATGCTTCTGGGACAGGTGAGTCCTGCTGTCCCAGTTGGCTGGTCAGAAGTGAAGGGGACGGGTGAAGGAGAAGATGTTTGGAAGAAACTCTCTCCATGGAAAACCCAAACCTACCTGGAGCTTGGAAAGAGAGAGCCAAGGCCCAGCTGACCAGATGGGAGAAGATTTTCTCTAAAGATGAGTTTGACGTGGGGTGTGCGAGGAGTGCCACCCATCGAATCCGCATGCAAGAGGACAAGCCATTCAGAGAGAGAGTCAGGCGAGTCCCGCTAGCAGATCTGGAGGATCTGAGGAAGCAGCTTGCGGAACTGAAGAAGACGGGAGTGATTAGGGAGTCCAGAAGCCCCTATGCCTCCCCCATAGTGGTGGTCAGGAAGAAGAATGGGTCATTGAGGCTCTGCATTGACTACAGAACTCTCAACAGGAGGACCATTCCTGACCAGTACACCACGCCAAGGATAGAAGATGCCTTACAGAGTTTATCTGGAGCTAAGTGGTTCAGTGTGATGGACCTCAAGAGTGGGTATTACCAAATCCCCATGCATCCAGAAGATAGAGAAAAGACTGCCTTCATAACCCCAGTGGGATTCTTTGAGTTCAACAGGATGCCCAGGGCCTATCTGGAGCTCCTGCTACATTTCAACGCCTTATGGAAAGGACAGTTGGAGACATGAACCTCATAGAAGTCCTTGTGTACCTGGACGATGTCATTGTCTTTGGAAAGACTTTGGAAGAGCATGAAGCCAGATTGGAGAAAGTATTGAAGAGGCTCAGTGAAGAGGGACTCAAACTTTCTCCCGAGAAGTGCCGGTTCTATCAGTCTTCTGTGAATTATCTGGGACACATAGTGTCTGAAAAGGGAGTGGCTACAGACCCTGAGAAGCTGGAGGCAGTTACTTCGTGGCCAAGGCCCACAACAGTTACAGAACTTCGGTCTTTCTTGGGGTTCTGCTCCTACTACCGCAGGTTTGTGGATGGGTTTGCCCGCATTGCAAAACCCCTAAACGAACTGCTCAAGACAGAAGGAGAGGAAGATGGATTGGGGCCTAGGAGGCCCGGTGAGTCGGTCCAAGATCAATGGAACTCAAGTTGTGAAGAGGCTTTCAGAACCTTGAAGAGAAGTCTCACCACAGCCCCAGTTTTGGCCTATGCTGACCCCACTAGACCATATGAGCTACATGTTGATGCCAGCCATGAGGGCCTAGGTGGAGTACTCTACCAGGAGTATGAAGACCAGCTACGACCAGTGGCCTATGTGAGCCGGAGCCTGACCCCCTCCGAGAAGAACTATCCCACCCACAAGTTGGAGTTCTTAGCCCTCAAATGGGCAGTTGTTGACAAACTGAGAGACTATCTGTATGGGGCCGAGTTTACTGTAAAGACAGATAACAACCCCTTGACCTACCTATTCACCACCGCCAAGCTGGATGCAACTGGACACAGATGGCTGGCGGCGTTGTCTGGATTCAATTTCAGCCTCAAGTACAGACCAGGGGCTGGAAATAGGGATGCAGATGCCCTGTCCCGAAGATCCCATGTCATGGTCGATGACTGGGAAGACTGGACCCAAGTGGCACCAGAAGGAGTGCGAGCCCTTTGTCAGGGGGCTGAACTCCAAGCCAGAGGAGGATCCAGAGCTGAAGAGATAGGAGTTACCACAGTGGGAGTCCCAAAGTGACTCAATTAGAAGAAGAGTGTCTGCCGAAGCTGTCCAAGAAGGAGTTGAGGTGTGACCAATTGGAAGACCCCATGGGGAGATTGGTCCTGGAAGCCCTGGAAGACCAGAGTCCAGAGGGACTTCGCCTTCACCCTTCCAAAGAAGCTCGCCTACTGAGGAGAGAGTTGGACAAATTACAGGTGCATCGGGGAGTGGTCTACCGAAGGGGCCCCTCTGATAGCTCAGAAGATAAGTGGCAGTTGTTTCTCCCAGAGAAGCATCGAGAGACTGTGCTGATTGCCCTACACGACCAGCATGGTCACTTGGGAGCAGAGAGAACCTTTCAACTTATCAGAGACCGGTTTTATTGGCCCTGCATGAGGGCCGAAGTGGAGGAGTATTGCCATTCCTGTGCAAGATGCATTCAGAGAAAGACTTTACCCCATCAAGCTGCCCCAATGGGCCATCTACAAAGTCAAGGCCCAATGGATCTGGTATGCATTGATTTTCTCTGCCTCGAACCCGATTTGAGTGGATTGGAAATGTTCTGGTGGTAACCGACCATTTCACTCGTTATGCTCAGGCTTTCCCAACCAAGGACCAGAAGGCCTCTACAGTAGCCAAAGTACTTTTGGAGAAGTACTTTGTTCATTATGGACTACCACAGAGAATCCATTCAGACCAAGGAAGGGACTTTGAGAGTCGCCTGATCAGGAAGCTACTAGATTCTCTGGGAGTAGAGAAGACTAGAACTACACCATATCACCCTCAAGGTGATGCCCAGCCTGAAAGGTTCAACAGGACCCTCTTGAACATGTTGGGAACTTTGGAAACAGAGAAGAAGCAACATTGGAGTCAACACATATCAGCTCTAGTGCATGCTTACAACTGTACAACAAGTGATGTGACAGGTTTCTCCCCTTACCGACTTATGTTTGGGAGAGAAGCAAGATTGCCAGTGGATTTGGCCTTCGGCATATCCTTAGACCATGCCTCTGCTGCCTCCCACAAAGGATATGTGGACAGACTGAGGCACAGTTTGAAGATAGCTTACGAGAAAGCTCAAGCGGCCTCTGACCAGAGGGGGGCCCGAAATAAGAGGAACTTTGATTTGAAGGTTCGAGTACAGGACCTACAGCCTGGGGACCGTGTACTGTTACGCAATTTAGGGATCCCTGGAAAACACAAGATTGCTGATAGATGGAGATCAGAGCCATATATCATTTGTAGAAAGCTACCAGGATTGCCTGTCTACAAGTTGAAGCCAGAAGGAAGAGTGGGGCCTTTGAAGACCTGGCATAGGAATCACTTGTTCCCACTCACTGAAGCAGTCAGAATGCCTCCAGCAAGAGACGTACCTGAATCTGTTTCCATTCTGGATACCCCCAGGCCTAATACTCGGTCTCAAACATCCCAAGTTAGGGGTGGACAGAACCTCCAACCAGAGGAAGAAAGAGGAGAACTTGAATGGCTATGGCCTTCCTCAACTCCAGGAAATTCCGCCATAGATCTTCCACCTACTGAAGATGTGGAAGATGGAACATTGAACCCAGAAGCTACAGAGTTTGTGCCATTCAGTGTTGTGCCTGAGTGCTGGGAAGATATCCCTGGTCTCTACTCAGAAGAAGAAGAAGTAGATGTTCCAGAACCAGAGATGTTGCCAGAATGTGTTCCTGAAGAAGTCCCAAGAGAACAGAGATCTCGCAGAGTTGTGAGGCCTCCCAAGAAGTTGACTTATCCCCAAATGGGAAAAAGTTCAGAGGACTCTGTTACCACAGCAAGGAGAAGTGCTGAACGCCCTGACCCATCCACTGTTCATTTGGTGGAGGGCAACCCCAGCTCACTCTCTGGCACAGTTAAACAGGTCGCCCACACTGAAGTGACCTGTAGACAGGACAGCTCCCCATCTTATGCTAATTGGTGGGAAGCTCCTCTGTCTGAATTATGTGAACGTGTTGTCTCAAAGAAAGCTTGTAGTTTGAACAATGTCTTTGGGGACCAAAGATTCAAAGTGGGGGGAGTGTGTAGCGGGGTCGTACCCCTTTTAGGGGAAAAGACTACATTCCCCATAATTCCCCAGGCTCCCGGGAGGATTGTTTCCGCCCGAGAGGCTTCTGGGGGAGGTGATAAAAGGGAAGAGGAGAGACCGCCTCTTCCTCTTCTGACTGGGCTGGTGACGCAGACACTTCTAAGTGAGGAGACACCTGTGCGGACCGAGACTGCTGAAGGCCTGAAGCCTGGGCCTTGCAGCAGGTGGAGAGAGACTCTCACCCCTCAGTCAGCAGCAGCGGAGCGGAGACTTTTCCCTACAGTCGGTCGGTTGGAGACAGGACCGGAACGCAGGGGCTGTGACTGAGGAGACCGGACGCCGCCATTGGAGGGACCGGAGCTGAGGACGGTACCCCAGGATTGGTGAGCGAGCTGAAAGGCTCATCCTGCATTGCTACACACACTTTTATGCCTGTTGAACTGCCAAGGCACAATTTACCTCAGAGCAGCAAATGTTTCTTTCTGTGGATTACAAATACACCATTTAAAGCTACATGTGCACCACCTCTACAGTTCTCTTGCCGGTGAAGAATACTGTACTTATTCAAGGACTGAGCTCTATTGCTAGGGATCAGGCCTGGTCCGTTAGGTAGGCGCAGATAGATTTATTGCACCTCAGGGGTGCATAGCAGACGGTCGCTACACTTGGCGCTCCGTTCCCACTTGCTAGTTTGATACATATATGTGTACATGTTAAAGTGCATATTGCAGGGACCTGCTAAAGTATTATAAGTCATATGTTTAAATGCATGTTACTATTTCTTTTCCTTACTGCCAAAGTAAAGCCAGTTATTCTTATCTCAGCAGTCTGCTTGTGAGTTTGAATCCATTACACTTAGAGTATAAGTGATATGTATATGTGCCTAGATACATACCCCTTTACTAACTGTGCCAGAGCGGGTAGAGCAAATTGCCGGGGGTTGGTGGAGCTGTACTCAGGGACCCAAAACAAACCAGCGGCCCTCTTAACTGGGGGTATCGCTACACACCATATTTTGTAAATGTTGATGGCATGATGGTTGGTGTGGACAAATCAGTTTGAAGGCTTTCTGGCTTATTTTGTATAATTTTGGGCAGCATTTTAAGAAGTAGCAGAGGAAGTGTATGAATTGGAGGAGCCCGAGGGCCCATAATGTTACGGAATGTGCTGAAAGGCCACCATATGGAGCAAGCATGCAGAGCTCGAGGAAAGTGGGTCAGATGTGTAGCTGGGAAGCACTTTTCCAATGGGCCGCCTTAGTATTTTCTGGGGGGGGGGGAGGGGGGGAGCTTAACAGGGGAGTCTGTGAAAAACGAGTTACTTGCAAGCAGTGTACTCGCTAGATAAAGTAGCTTGGCACATTGGCTTCTGTTACACAGCTTTAGATTTCAAAACAAAGTAAAAAAAGTGTCCCTACAAATGTCTGGACCCCTAACCCTACTCCGGTTTATAAGCTGACCGCAACAGGTCAATTTTACCTTGCCTGAATCTTAATCTTTAAAAAAACGACCTAAATTGGACCTTTAATCTTTTCCCTGCAAATTTACTATATACTTTAATCTAGCCCTGAAACACTTGACCCTAATGCTTATCAAATCCAAACTCGTGTACCTCCAGCCTTTTTTTTTTTTTTTAAGATTTGGTGACAATAAAAAAAAATAGATAAAATCTCCAGTGAAGATAGTGAACAGAGAGCAACAAACAGCTGACAGAGAGATTTTAGCCTTTGAAGACTTTACAAAAAAGTGTCTTTATTGCTGTCTATGTCCCTATATCTCATTCCTGTGCTGTTGACAACAGTGTCACTGGGACAGGGCCTCTAACAGCCTTTAAACCTAGCAGAAGTTCTGATCTTATCCCATCCTATCCAAAACAAACATACGTTTTGCTAGAGCTACACTTTAACCAGGGGTCAAGTCCTGGGGAAAAAAGTGTGGGAACTCCCACCCAAGATCCACTCCCCCACCGATAAAAAAAGATACGCTCATATGCACGAACCCTTCAAAAGTGGTATTTTTCATCCAATTTTCGTATTGTGTGTATGAAACCTAACTGTTGGTACATAAAAAATAAAAAACAATCCTCAATAAACATAAATACGGTAATTCTCTGAATAATCAGCATTCATTCAATTGTGCTTCCATGCAAATTTGAACATCATGTTCTGATCTTTATTGGGGAATTTTATTTTGTATATAGAGTGTTTATGTGGTGAGTTTACACTTTTCATTGAACAGAGTCTGGATAACACAGGGTTAAACGGAAAGGTCATAAATTAACTGCACATTATCTGGACAGAATGCTTGGGGAGATAATGATGTGTTCCTGCTTAGGAGATGTATGTTAGCTTGGGGGGGCTGCAAACTCTGCAGAGCTCCAACACACACTCGCTGCTATTCCACCCCTTCACATATTTCAACATAAACTTCCCTCCTGGCATTAAACTTTGCAGGTATTGTGCTCAGCTTACCACCCCCAAACTGATGTTCCTCCCTCAGCTCACCTCTCTCCCTGCATGTCCTGTGAGCAGAATAGCTGATCTACCCGTCAGCTAGCTGTGATTGACAGGTAGATCGAAGCGGAAGCTGTCATGGGGCCCCCTACTGGCAATGCCTGAATGGTCAGGTGTGCGGCACTTACTATTGCAAGCTGTGTCGGCAGCTGCTGGTGTAGCACCTGACACACAGCTCGCATACTTCAAAGTCTTGCAGGACACGGCTGCTAACGGGAACTGAGTTCCTGTTGTGGAAAAAGTACAGGAACTTCATTCCCATGCGTTCCCGTAGGACTTGAGCCCTGACTTTAACCCTTTAACACTTAAAGTGACACTAAACAATGATTTAACAAAAATTCAATTCTATTCAAATACAGTTATGTGTTCCTAACTCAAAAACATTAAAATAAAAATGCCTTCTATTGATCTCTCTGTTTTTTTTTTTTTTTTTTCTGTTGTGATCTGATCTCCTGTTAGAGGGTGGCTACATTCATTCCCCATTGTCTCCAGGAAAGGTTCAGGAGCTCATGGACATTGCAAGGCTGCAGAAAAATACAGCCAGAAATAATTTCATGAAACACAGACTAAAGGGGTATTAATTTGTGAATGTGTATGCATGATGGCTCCCAACTGTCCCTGATTTTGAAGGACTGTCTCTGATTTGGAGCAATGTCCCTCTGTCCCTCATTCCTCCTCATTTGTCCCTCATTTTGGTCTGATCTATAGAGTTGTATATAAAATGCACTTTTTAATCTATCAAAAACTGTTTTTCAGCGCTAAACCTTTCATCTGGTTTCTAAATTGGTGTATTTGTAAATTTCAAATGCCAGTATAAAGGAATAGAAGTGGTTAAAAAAGCACTTGTGGGTTTAACCAATCTAGGTGTCCCTCATTCCCATCTCAAAAAGTTGGGAGGTATGGTGTATGGATTATTTATGGAGAATAAAGATATTTAGTGTCACTTTAACCTGCTGTATTGCATATAACACTGAAAAATTAAAACCTAAGCTTAGTTTAAAAAAAAAAAAAAAAAAAAAAGAAAAACAGCATAAGAGACAGTACTTGCTTTGAGTGTAATGTGTCCCCTGTTCTCCTGATTTAGTTGAAATCTCTCTCTTTTG
The DNA here is from genome assembly GCA_028564925.1 of Lithobates sylvaticus. Lineage (NCBI taxonomy): Eukaryota > Metazoa > Chordata > Amphibia > Anura > Ranidae > Lithobates > Lithobates sylvaticus. The sequence continues at coordinate 78,520,252 of CM053033.1, read as the reverse complement.
ATCCCTTCCAAACCCCGCTGCCACAATATTCTGGTGTGGCAGGGGTTAATAGAGCGCTTTTTTAGCACCTGCCTCTTGGGCCGGGCCTTTTGGCTGGGACCAGAGGATTTTTTTATTCCTGGCCAGAGGGCCTGGTCATTGTATTACTCTCCACTTATTCCTCCCCCACTTTATTTAATTTATTCCTTTTTGTGTCACTTTTTGTGTTTGTAAACGGTTTTGCACGTGTGACGAGTAGGGTGTAGGTCCTCGGGCCTGCTTTGAAAGTCTTGGGAGGGGGTGAACATGGCCTTTTGGCTTAGTTCACCTTCTCTTATGGGGTCTCCCTTCGGGGGAGTCCCACGAGTACTTGAATGGGTCTGTTTCGGCAGACCCTCCAGAGAAAGTGGTCCGTCTGGTTTCTTCCAGATGGACCAGTGTAAGTACCCTTGTCCCCGTCAGGAGCCCAACGCCCCGGGGGATTCAGGGCAAGGCCCTCTGATTTCAGAGGGCTTGTGTACACCCGTTGCACATTTTTGTGTCACCTCTTTATGTTGTGCATTTTTTTGGCACCGGGTGAAGTCTTTGAGTGTGTTTTGCACGCCATCGGCTTTCAAAAAAAAAATGGGTTAATAGAGCTGAAGAAGCTGTGACAAGATTCAACAAGAGTGCCCATTATGCCCGCCCTTTCCACCCCCTTCCTCCATTCATAGAAACTGTACTATAGTTTCCATAAATGAAAAACAATCCATGAATGGAGGATTTAGACCTTTCATTCATCCTCCCGTCCTCCATTCATAGTTTTTCATGCATAGAAGTTATAGCACAGCTTCTATGAATAAAGAAAGGGTCAGTAAGGGCGGCATAGTCAGCGCTCTTAAAGAGTACCTGTCACAGCTCTGTCAACTCTGCTATCCCCCCACCACTGAAATCTTTTGGGAGGGATCAGAGGAAGAAAGTTTCAACTAAACCAAGAGCCAGCAGCACAAGGGAAACATCAAACTGATAGTAAGTAATGCCCTTATGCTGATTTTTTTGTGTTTAACAAAGCTTAGGCTTTAAAGTAATTCTAAAGATAATTATTTTTTTTTTCACTCCAACGCATTTTCTGCATTAAGGTAAAAAAATACCCACCTACCTATCCACCCCCCATCCCTAAACACTTACCTGACTCCTCTCACCAATTTAGCTCTGTCACAGCTGCAGCACTATTCCCTTAACTTTCCAGTCTCACAAAAGGCACTGAAAGCAGAGGGAGTCATAGGCTCCCGCTGCTATCAGTCAAACTCGTGTGAGGAGAGGGCGGGGGCATGGTTTACCGGTGTCAGGTTGATAAAGAAGCTGAATTCCTTTGGAACGTGTCCCTGTTTCCAGGGGGTATTGCGGTGTACCACAGGTGGTTTTTCTGGACGGTACCTTGACGCCAACGGCTCCTGTCATCTTTTCCTGCAGCATCGGTATCTCCAGAAGCAGCCATTGCTTCTCCCCAGGCTGAGGCCAAGGCGAGGAGTCGGACATCCCTTGCACGGACTTCACTTCAGCTCCAGTATCCTGCTTACCACCGCACCCCCTCTCTATCATTGTTTGTGAGTGTAATATTTTATTGGTTTTCATTATTAAATCTTTCTCATGGTACTGCACTGAGATTTGCGCTCTTTTTCTTTTCTTTTGTCTTGTTCCACATAGGCTGCATGGGGAGTGCTGCAATCTATCAGCAGTAGCACTCCCAGTGTTCAGTTTCCAGAGGACTGTTTTTATTCCTTATTATGTACTCTACACTCCGTGTGCGGCCATTTTGAATAATAATTTTTTCTGTTCAGGTAAAAAGGAGTGCCTGCAGCTCCTGATTGGCATCCTCCTATGTGACAGACTTGCTTTAACAAATAAAATGCCAACCGGGCATGGGCTGCCCCTTTTTTGTTATCTTCTGTTGATAAGATGTGTTTTTTTAAAGGGGTCCCCTGAATTATCAATCAACTTTGGTTTCACCTCCTATGTATCCAATAAGCCCCCTCACTATCGGTAATATTGATGTTCATTTCTGACCCAGCAAAGCGTTAATTTCCTCCTGGCAGAGGTGATATACAGGCTCTTAGAGGTGAGTTACGGTACCGTTGAGGGGAATGTAAAAAGGATGCGCTCGTTGAGGCATGGAAAATATGACAAGAGGGAGCATTGAGCGCCGGAGAAGCAGAGCAAATTCTGGATGGGAGCTGGAGAGACGAGTGTGAAGTTTACTCTCAGGACTCTCTCCGCTTGTAATAAAGCTTTTAAACTATTTCTAGTCTGGGGGGAGGAATTAAGAATTCAGCAGGATTCTCGGCGAGCTGTTCCAGCTTATTTGCCATCTTTCTTTATCCCCTCTGCTAGGTGGTAGGTGGACCCGCATTTCAAGCTATGTCAGGTTTTTCAATAATCGGATCATAGGTATATGTAATATATTTTTGGATTCAACAAAGTGCTGAAAAGGGTTCTTACTGTCACATATTCATCCTATCATGCATGCATACTATACCTCATCCCAAAGGAGTCACACCGTGTTCACCAGTATCTAAACCTAGAATGTGAATGTTGTGGCTGAAATCAGGATTCAGACCAAATTTCTTCCAGTCTTAAGTTGTCTCAATTTGATGCCCCCATGCATACTGTAGCCTCATTTTGCTCTTTTTAGCTGATAGGAAAGGATCATGGTTAAGGTCTTCTGCTGCTGTAGCTTATCCTCTTTTTAAAGTGGTAATAAATCCAGAAAACAAAAATGTAATATATTGCAGCTTGCCAAGATGTGGTGGCTGCATTTGTTTTCTTTTCTTAGGCTTTTTTCCCCTCTGTTTTCATCTAGTAATTTGGCCAGTAACACACCTCCTGTATTAGAGCGCCCCCACACTGGATAAGGGAGCACACAGGACACCATTGGACAGTAGCATTGTTAGTCTTGGGGAGGGGGATAGATGTACTATCGGATTTAGATACACTAACAAATTGAAGCCAAACTCCAGCTCACGCTTTATAAGCTTTTACAGCAAACCATTTTTTTTTCCTTTTGGGATAAAGGTTTTACATAAATAAAAGCTGATCGTTGTAAGCACCCCTGTGAGTATGAAATGGTTTGTCTCATCCTTGTAACGGATACAGTCTGCAAGAGTTCTTGTTCTTTTGAAAAACAACAGACTTACAGACTGGATCCCCTGGTGAAAATAAGGTCAAGAAAGCCTAAAACGAGAAATCGCAATGCAGCCATCATATCTAAGAATTGGTAAGCTGCGATATAATAAAAATCTGGTTTTGGGTTTAATACCACTTTAAGGTTCCCTGTGTTGGGTATTCGGAGATAGCCTTCGGCACTGTTGTAAACAATTGTTGTTGAAATAATTATGGACTTCGGGTCCCTCCATTCTTTTCTGACCTCTGTCCTTTTTTTTTAATTTACATGTAAAAACCTACTTCAAGAGAATCCTATCTCTTTTTCTTTTTTTAGTTCCCCTAGGCACATAGCTACCTGACACCACAGCTCTTAAACGGGAGTGGCTATATGCTTCGATCGGGTCTCGGATTTAGTAACCCGGAAGCGACAACATGACATCTCCGGTTTATGGAAAATTTAAAGGCGCCAAATAAAAAAAAATGACTGCATTCATAACAGCCAAACTTTTTTTTTTTTGAATGCTTTTAAGCGCAAAGGAGGGATCCCTCCATAAAGATACCTGTCACTGCCTATTACTGTCACTGTTTACATTCCTTGTGACAACAATAAAGTTATCCGATTTTTTTTTTTTTCTAAAGAGACAGTGTAAAAAATAAAAATAAATAATAATAAAACAAAAAAAAATGATAAACCCTTGTTTTAAAAAAATAATAAAAAATCAGACATGTCATACTTACCTCCACTGTGCAGTTTGTTTTGAACAGAGTGGCCCCAATCATCCTATTCTGGGGTCCCTCAGCGGTGCTGGTGGCTCCTCCTCGCATTGAGTGTCCACGTTGGAGAAGCACTCTCCTTGGAGGACGCTAATTGTTGTCTGTACCCGTAGTAGGGCTCAGAAACAATAGTGGGCATTTTGCTTTTTTTATCCTGCCTAAAACACACTGACATTCACACTAATTTAATCCTTCCCAAAATATGATGGCTATGACCTTCGACCCAGACTTTGACTTTTGACCCTAACACTAATTCTGACAAACCTTGATCTAGTTATTTTTTGCTTTTATTTATATAATTTTTTATTCTTTATTCTATTTTATTTAATTTTTTTACACACTTTTGTTTGTTTATATCTTTACTTCTCCTGCAAGAAGATTTACAGAAGAAGAATGTATCTTTCTCTTCAGTCAGAAGAGGAAGTAAACACAGGGGTGAGCTAACAGTAACTGATCACTGTGATAACCAATCTGAGGCTATCACAGTGATCAGGTGACCCAGAATCGGGAGTCCCAGGCCCCCGATCGTTGGTCCTAGACCTGGGGCTCTGTACTGGAAGCTCCCTTTGCGGCACAATCCCAGCACAAAGAGAGACATTCATATATATGCCATCCCACAGATAAAGACCCACTTCTGTGAGGCCGCAAATATGCGTACGGTCGGCGGAAAGGGGTTAATGCTGGATTGTGGAGGAAATACACAAAGAACACACAAGATTCAACTAACAGTACACATGCCTCTTGTAGATTTAATTGCAGTTCTTTCTTTCTGTGTCACAGTAACATGCAATATAAAGTTAACACATGATCCGTGGTGCTTTGTGGTACCATTAATTTAGAATGGCATCCCAATGCACAGTTACAGTAGCGAAACAATGCACCTGCTGTGCAGTGTACCAGTATGCACACGCTGTATATCATGGCACACGGCATCAAAAAAGAGGTTGGGTCCATTTTCATATGTTAAAGAGGCACTGTCACCCTGACCATGCGGGGTAAAGTTACAGTGACTGTGCAAAGACCTCCCTGGCTCTCTTATACTCACCTTGCCTCAACACTTCGCTGACAAAAAAAATATAACAAGCTCAGTACCCCTCTGCCACTGTATAAAAACAGGCACTATGTAAGACTAAATCCCAATTGTAAGAGTACAAGTAACAGCTGCCACCGATTTACACAGCTGCAAAAATAAATATATTTGTAAGGAGTTTGGTGGCTTTGGATGGGATCAGGGAGGATCATCTCACAAGCTGAGCTTCTCGCTGTAACACAGTGAATTACTACCATGAACCGACTCGATATGCTTCACAGATGTGGCTGCTGTTCAGAATATTATTTATACTTCAATAGTCAAGTGTGTGTGTGTGTGTGTTTGAATAAAACAGAGTTCTAATTCATACAGTCTCTTCTGTGTGTGTGTATGAATACAATCTCTCTCCACACACACAGCAAATGTAGGTTCAATGGTTATATTTTTTCAACAGTAGAAACAAGGTTATATGAAGAGAGAAAAAAAAAATAAGAACTGTGAACTTCCTATTAAAAAGCAGAATTCAGTCAAGGTAATAGATGTTCACAAAGTATACACAACTTGTGATTATGATATCATAAACGTTTTCTAATTGTCAAATTATTTTTCTTTTTTAAAGAAAACCTGATTTGATCATCCTCTGGCTTCAGTAATTTCTGTGATACAGCCTTGCAAATGGAGGTCAGGAATTATGACTGCATACTTGTTCAGAGTTGCTTAAATCTTTGCTTTCTCAATGCAAGACACTAGGGGGAGACAGTGAACTGTTTCTTGGTACTGTTCTGATTTGTTGTGGTTTATGTTGGGATAGTTAATGTCGCTTCTGCTGGAAAAGCAGGCTGATGTAATTCTCAGAGATTACAGTTACGAACAACTGATCCTTTTAAAGTTTTCTGGATTCCATGGAGTCCAGAAGTCAAAGAAAAAAAAAAAAAATCTGCAAGACAGCAGATCATTTATCCTCAAAGCAGGGTGAAAGTTCCTTCCCAGCTCCAACAGTGGCAGTCAGAGAATTTCCCAGGATCCCTCACATCATCAATGAATCCACTAAGTAGAGGTAGAAATGATACTTCGCATTCACTGTCACCTGTTTTGTTGACTTGTTTTGGCAGAAGGATGCAATCTAGCGTTCTCACATAGAATGGGCACACCTGTAAAACTAGAAAAAAAATGTAGTATGAAGTTAACTGTACCAGTTAATTGGGTAAAATTAATATTGGGGCCAAAGGTGAGGATTTGTACTATTTGCTGACCTCTCCTCAGCCTCTGGGAAATATTTCAGAACAATGGCGATGTTGGCTGTATTGTTAGTAATAAGTGTGCTGTGTTGAACAGTTCAGACTGCTAGAGAATAAAATACTGGTCTTCTTCTGCAAATGCCTCTATCTGTAGCATTACTGTTACAGGGTGTCATGCAGAGTTCCAACAGCTGGTGCGTTTTTCCATTCTGCACTATATTAGGGTGCACTGCAGCTTCCAGTGTCCTTTGATGGCTGCCATCAATATTATGTCAGTGTTGTTAGTCCCAGCATGTGGCTTTGTCACCTTCTCTGTGCTATGTCTAAAAAATATGTATAACATAGGCTTTAGCACCCTGGTGCCCGACCTGTGGCCAATGGGCTACTTGTGGCTCTTTGGCACTTTTTGTGCCACCCTTGAGCACTCCCGTAGCTATGCCAGTAAAGAAAAAATATTCTTTAGACTAGGTTCAATTAACTTAATGGCTTTGTGTATTTCTTTCACATTACATTACTTCTTTCTTTGCTGTCCATCACTTGTCTTTTTGCTTATAAATCTTTAAGGAACTGTAGGGGAGTATACATGTGGAAGCATTGATATTTAAAGGGCTGTAGTAGCAGTGATCTCTAGCAGTCTTATATAATGTGTCTCCATTCTATGACTAGTACTTTATTTTCCCATCACACACGTTCCTGGATGCGCTCTCCATTCTACGACTGTCTGCTGAAGCATGTCTCCAGTCTGCAGTTTCTGACCATTGACTAATACGTGAGCCCTTTGGCCACACTTGAGGCCCCCCCCTATCAAAAAAGTTGACCACCACTGCTTTAGAAATATTGGTGAATGGAAAATGGGAATACTGCTTTGTAATGTGGTGTTTTTTTTTTTTTTTTTTTTTAATGGGAAAATTGAATACTCACCTTTCCGTAATTTTCCTTTCCTGGTGCCTACCCATGGCAGCATACCAATGGTTGATGGCTCCGCCCCGATCAACCCACAGGACCACGTAACTCTATAAAAAAAAAAAGAGTTACTCCCCTCCTCAGGTATTCTTGTAACTAGTCTTCAGAACATTAAGGATTATTGAAGGGAAGGTGTATGCTGCCATGGGTAGGCACCAGGAAAGGAAAATTACGGAAAGGTGAGTATTCAATTTTCCGTTTTCCTGGTGCCTCCATGGCAGCATACCAATGGTAAATAACTCGCTTACAGGGAGGGTACTGCAATAATAATTTTTTTAAAGGCTTTACAGAGTTGATATTTCTAAGGTCTTTCTCCCAAAGTCTCAGGAGGTGAGGACTGCTGGATCTAGGCTATAGTGCGACATGAAGGTGTTGAAGGATGACCAACTAGCCGCTCTGCAAATTGTCTCAGGGGAGACCCGCGCCAAAGCTGCCCAGGAAGAGGCCATTCCCCGCTTCGAGTGAGCATTCACCGCAACTGGGACTGGGAGACCACTAGCCCGATAAGCCCTCTCAATTAGATTCACGATCCAGCTGGCCAAGGTCGTCTTGGAGGCCGCCATTCCTTTCCTTGCCCCCTTGGGAATAACAAACAGACGTTGATCCTTGCGTAAATGCTGTGTCAACTCCAAATAATGCCTCAGGGACCTGGCCACATCCAATTCATGTAGTTTTGAAGAGGTTGGATCTTCTCCGAAGGCCGAGGGGAACCCATTCTTGATTAAGATGGTAAACTGATGGTACCTTCGGGACAAACTGGTGAATAGGCTGCAGAACCACCCTGTCTGGGAAAAACGTGACGTAGGGTTCTCTAGCTCCCAGGGCTTGAATTTCTGATACTCTGCGTCCTGATGTGATGGCGATCAAAAAGTCGTTTTCCAGGCAATATCCTCCAATGCACATTCTTCAGTGGGTGCAAAGGGTGGACTGGCTAAGACGTTGAGGACAACTGTCAGATCCCACTTGGGGTAAAGAGTTTTCCTGGGAGGACGTAACCTTAGCACTGCTTTTAGGAAACGGTCTACTAGGGGCTCCAGTGCCCAGCGTGTGTCTGTTAAGGCTGATAAGGCCGAAACCTGAACTTTCAGCGTGTTAAGACCTAAGCCTAGGTCCAGGCCTGACTGCAAGAAGAGTAGAATATTGTGAACTCCAGGATCCAGCGGATTGAACTGGCTGGATTCAGCCAGCTGGGTGAATTTCTTCCATACCCTGTAGTAGGTGGCATTGGTAGATGACTTCCTGGCTTGCAAAAAGGTCTGTACAACTTTGTGAGCACCCTAGGCTGCCCAGTCTCTTCCGCTCAACTTCCAAGCCCTCAAGTCCAGGATCTCCGGATGCGGGTGGAAGAAGTCGCCTTGAGATAGGAGGTTGTCCGAGTGGGGAAGCGGGAGTGGATTGCACAAAGCCATCTTGATTAGAAGCGGAAACCACGGTCTCCTCGGCCAGTATGGGATGACCGCCAGGATAGTGACTTTTTCTAATGTCAGCCGCTGGAGGAACCTCAGTATCAGGGGAACCGGAGGAAATGCATACCCCTTCTGGAAGTTCCAGGGCTGGATTAGGGCATCCACCCCTGCTGACCTTGGAGATGGGAACCTTGTAAAAAAACAGGAGGAGTCTTTCCGTTAAGCAGGGAGGTGAAAAGATCTATCTAGGGAGTACCCCACTGTTGGCATATCCAGCGGAAGACTTGTGGATTCAGTGACCACTCGATGTTGTTGTTGAAGGACCTTGAGAGGCGATCGGCTAGCTGATTCTCGGGGGCTGGGATGTAAGCGGCCCGGAGATCGATCAAGTTGTTCTCGGCCCAGGATATAATTGGGGCTACCTTGCTGGCTAGGAACCTGTGCATTCCCCCTGGGTTCAGAACATAGGCCACTGCCGCTCTGTTGTCCATCTGGAGCAATATGGACCTGCCCCTGAGCAGTGGGGCCAGATGTAAGATTGCCATCCATGCTGCCCTTAGCTCTAGGATGTTGGAAATCATCCCTTCTGCATTGAATCGCCACCTCCCTTGCACTAGCTGGTTTTGGAAGTGTGCCCCCCATCCTAGCTGACTTGCATCCGAAGTAAGGACGGACCATGAGATGGGCCCCAGGGAACGGTGAACCAGAAGGTTGGGTGGTCTTGTCCACCACCAGAGGCTGGACTTCATTGAAAAGGTGATGACTATTAATTGTCCCAGGTGCTTCCTTCTCCACTGCGCCAGAAACCCCGCCTGGAAGTCTCGCAGATGCCACCTGGCCCACTTCACCATTGGTATACAGGATGAAAGGGACCCTAGGAGGCTCAGACAATCTGATGCTGACATGGAGTGACTTCCTTACGCCTGCTTCACCTTCTGGATCAAAATCGGGATCTTTTCTGGTGGAAGAGACACAGCCTTCTCTGGGGTATTGAATAGAGCTCCCAGGTATGTCATCTTCTGGGTAGGCGTCAACTGACTCTTTGCATAGTTGATAAGCCACCCGAAACTGGACAAAGTGTTCAGGACTAGCTGCACCTGTGCCTCCAGAGTTTCTCTGTGTTGAGACAGGATTAGGATGTCGTCCAGGTAATGCAGGACCCTGACCCCTTTCTCCCGGAGGGGGGCCAGGATGGCCACTAAAACCTTGGTGAAAGTCCTGGGAGCTGATGAAATTCCAAATGGGAGACATTGGAACTGGAGGCGCAGACTGCCCACTTTGAACCGGAGAAAAGGCTGAAAATGATGGTGGATGGGGATGTGAAGGTACGCATCCTAAAGGTTTATAGAGACCATCCAATCCCCTGGCTGTACTGACAGAACTACTGTGCTCAGGGATTCCATCTTGAAATGCTCTACCCGTATGTAACGGTTTAGCCTCTTCAGGTCCAGAACAGGCCTCCAACCTCCTGATTTCTTGGGGACTAAAAAGATTGGGGAATAGAACCCCGAGTGACTTTCCGAGTCGGGAACTGGCAGAACTGCCCGTTGGTGAAGGAGTATTTGGATATACTGAAAGAGGTCTCTTTTCTCGGGAGGTCGGATTCTTGGTGGGCCGGAAAGAAAAAGGTGGAGGACGGCTCTTGAATCTCCAGAAGTGTCCTTGCTGGACCGTGGAGATTGCCCATGGGTCCGTGCGACTTTCCACCCAAACCTGGGCAAAATTCCTGAGTCTTGCTCCTACTGGACCGGTTTGGGTGGGAAAGGAGTCAAAAAGACTTCTGGCTCTCAACCGTTGAAGTTGAGGCCTTAGGTTTTCCTAATTTAAGGAAAGTGGCTTGTGAGCCCTCCAGCCCCTTCTGTACTCCTTACCGGGAAGGTATGATCTGGCATCCCTAGATCTTTGCTGAGTGGCTGGTCGCGAAGTGAATCTCCTTTTACTACTCCTATCCTGAGGGATAAGGCCACTTGTGACCCGGGTAATGGCAGTGTCCATCTTTTCGCCGAACAGGGCCTTACTATCGTATGGGATGCGACACCATGACTGCTTTGAAGATGGGTCTGCTGACCATGGCTTTAGCCATAATGCTCTTCTGGCTGTGATGGAGTAAAGCATAGCCCTGGAGGAGCACCTCAGGATATCGATGGCCGCTTCCGCCATAAAATCAGAGGCCAGTTTTAATTCATCTAGTGCTTTGATGATTCTGTCTGGATCTAGGCCCCGCCTGAGGGCCGTCTCGATATTGTCCGCCCATACTTTAGTGGCTCTGGAGACCGAGGATAGTGCCACTGCTGGTTTGCAGGCTCCCCCTGTCGCTTGATAAACTTTTTTAAGATCTGAGTCGATCCTGCGATAAAGGGGGTCCCTGAGAGACTGCATCCACTAACGGCAGCGTTGTGTTCCTGGCTAAACGCATGACCGATGCGTCCACAGTTGGTACGGAGTCAAAGAGTTGGGCGTCTGCCTCTGCCAGCGGATAAAGCTTGAGAAACCGGTTGTAGGCGACGGGTCTCTTGTCCACCTTCCGCCACTCATCTGTCACCACTTCCTTAATTTCATCCATCAGAGGGAAATTTGCAACCTTTTTGGTCAGGTGAGGAAAATATTTTTTTTGTTTTGGAGGGAGGCTCCGGGTCTTCCTCCCACTGAATCCACTAAGGAATCGCTGTACCTGATTCGTCCTCTGAGTTAGGCTCCGAACTGGGTTGGCGGAAGGGCACCTCCCCCGCTCTCTCTTCCACAGGTGCAGCACTGATTGATCTTGAGACAGGGCTAATTCCCGGATGGAATCTTTGATCAAATCTTTAATTGAATCTATGGATCCCTGCTTATCCGCTGTGGCTTCCAAGAGGCACTGACTACATGCCAATTTTCCTGGGAGAGCTTGCTTCCCACAGACCCAGCAGGCCTTCTTCCCTGGCTGGGTTGACCTGCCCTGGGAGCTATGCCTGTTTGAAACATGTTGGGGTGATCTCTGACTGCTGCGGGAAGCATGCGCAGAGGATGAGTGCGAGTGACCTCTTGACCTATCGCCAGAGTCTCTGTGGGAAGATCTGCGAGATGATTCTCGGTGCGGGCTGTGGAAATAAAAGAACACAGAGATATTTCCAAAAGCCCAGAGAAAGCTCTTTTTTTTTAAAAAAAATTACCTTTGTTGCAGCCCTTACCTAGTGGAGTGTTGAGGATCTTTTTTATTATGCGGCATAATGACCTTTGGGGCAGCTAAGGATGGGAAAATAAAAAAAATATATATATATATATATATGTATATATATATATATATATATATATATATATATATATATATACATACATATATATACATACATATATACATATATATATATATATATATATATATATACACACATATATACATATACACACACACACACACACACACACACACACACACATACATACACACACACACAACCCCCTCAGAGCTCTCTCTACCTTGGTCAGGCTCCATACTAGAGAGAGAGAGGGAGAGGGTGGAGAAGACACTAGGAGGTGTTTTCCCAATGACAGCCTGATTAAAATGATTTTTCAGGCTGTTTAAATAGGAAGTCTCGGTTTGGGTGTACCAAGATGGCCGCCGTTTGGCTTCAAAGTGCTACTGCACATGTGCATCCCGCTGTACCCCTGTCCCCCCAGAAGACAAAATTGTGCACAGGGACGCGCGCGAAGGGGGGGAAGCAGGAAGAGACTGTGCGGCTGCTGGCCATCCCTGGGAGCCAGCATGAGGAGGAAAACACAGCATGTCGGTCTGGCTGGAGCAGAAACAGGTATGCACTGAAGGATCCAGACAGGAGGCTCTGGGATAGGCAGCCAGGAGACTGAGGAGAGGATATGCTCCTGAGTCTCTGCACCCCAAAAAGATCCACAGAAAAACGGGCTCCCATACTTATCTGGTGCATTTAGCAACCCAAGTAATGGGACTCCATACTGCAGGAGAGCATGAACCTGCAATGGTCGCACCATATGACGGTGAGGTAGGGCTGGACTGTGATCCTGCAGGGATGAGGACAGGAAAAAAGAATACCTGAGGAGGGGAGTAACTCTTTTTTTTTTAGAGTTACGTGGTCCTGTGGGTTGATCGGGGCGGAGCCATCAACCATTGGTATGCTGCCATGGAGGCACCAGGAAATGTAGTCATATGGCAACTGGGATCACAAACATTGACTATTCCTCTAGTCAGGCTAGTTTGCAGACCCCTCCCCTTCCCCAACACACAAATTCAAAGTGTGTGCTTTTTGTAACATTCTGATAGGTTAGATGCCTATATGCTCACCTGATTTCCAGAGCTGGGAGCCGCCATATTGTTGAAAATCAAAGGGTACATGACTTGAATGCAGGTTGTAATAAATAGTCATCTGGCTGGTCCTTCAAGACCTGCGCAGTTCATGAAGAACAGAACAGCCTTTACAACTCAGTGCTCCCACATAAGTCACCAATGTGCAATCTTCGCTTGTCTCATTACATGAATTAATAATTTTAAACGGAGAACCTGTTGTGAATGCTAGGAGATTTAGTGCTGGTGGAACAAACAGGTTTATAGCACGACACATCTTCTGCCAAAATAAATGATGTCTTGTTTTTAAGCTTCTTGTTTTCTAAAATAAGACTTTGTTTTGCATCATTTTCAGGAATTGTGGAACATTAGAGAAAAACGTATGTAAAAGCTCAAAATTCATCATTAGATGGGTTGTTTATATAGCTATTTACTATACTTAGTAAATGTATTTGGTGAACGCTATGCTCTTCCACACATCTGCACTGCATCTTCAACGCCCTTTTGTAGACAATTGTCATGTTGACATTACTGGTTTCTAGTGAATGGCTAGGCTGTGTTCTCATAAATATGTCTTGGTGTGTCCGTGAGGTCTTTGGTCTCTAGTAAATGATTAGGCAAAGGTCCCATGAATATGAAGTGATGTGGTCTCTAGTGTAGAGTAGGCTGCGCTATCATGAATATGAAGCACCTTTGTAATGTCACTGATCTCTAGTGATTGAATTTGGTTCACTCTCATGAATATTTAATATCAGTGATATCACTGGTCTCTAACAAAGGAACAGACTACATTGTCATAAATGTGAGGGGTCAGTAATATCACTGGTCTCCAATGATTAGATAGGGTGCATTCTTGTGATGTTGCTGGTCGCTATTGAGCAATCTGCAGTCTCATCAATGAGATTTGCTATATGCTGTATAATCTCATAGTGCTTTGAGAAGTGACTTTTCCCTGGTGGTTCCCAGATGTAATGACGTTGCTTATTATGGGTACGGTTATTTATCAAGATTTCAAACTGCTCTCTTGTCCATTATTGTAAATTTTCACCTTTTGATCTTTTACTCTTGGAGGTCAAGGGTTTTGAAATGCTTTGGGGAATTGTTTACACCTTCCCTTCCCAGAAATATCCATCTATTTTGCTAATATAATTAAAGCAATTGTGTCCTGCCATTTCATTAATTATCTTAGTATAACCACCATATCCACCAAATAACCTTGAAGAGAGCCTGGCTACACCCGCACTTTCCGCCACAATTCTTTCATTGACAGAAGCCAGACTACAACTATGAATACAATCGTTGAAGGAGGGGGAGTCATCTGACTGTCCTCCTTTCATAGATCATGTACCATTCATAAAAGCTGTAGTATGGTTTCTATGAATGAAGGAACTGGGTGGAAAGGGCGGGCATAATCAGGTTCTGATGAAACCTGTGACAACCCATTAGTTGTATTAACCCTGGCTGCATCAGAAGATTGCAGGGTGGGGGCAGGATCGAGGAAGATTTTCACTAACAGAAGAGGAATCCGCAAAAGGGACACATCTGAGTGATTGTAACTTATGTCCCTTGTGCTGATTTTTCTGTATGTGATTTGAGCTGCGGTTAGGCTTTATGCTCTAATCATGACTACACGTGATTTACACCAGCCCCATTGGGCAGCGTTGCTCAACACAGTCCCAACGCGAAGAAAGTAGAAAAGACCTTGCTTTGTTTAGGGCTTATTCAGATCATTGCACTGCACGGCACCTTCCATGCGTTATGTGCTATGCATTGCTGTGTTGTGTGAACCAACCCTTAGAGCTTACACAGGACTGGGGACTCTCTCTCTCCAGCCCCATGTGAAACTACTAGCCAATTACCAGGTCACATTCACCCCCATACTGATCAGTACAGGTATTTTTCTTTACTTCTGGTGGCGAACAGAGCGGAGGAGTAAAAATATTACATGTGCTGCTAGTGATGGCATCATTAAAGAGAACCTGTTGCCTCTCTGGGGCAAAACCAATTGTGACGGGAGTCACTATGGGTGGGGGGGCCCCGTGGAACCCAGAATCCCTTGGAGAGTTTGGGAAACCATTGTTTCAGCTCCCCATGCACCTCATTGTCTAAGCTACCCTGTGTCTAGTAGGGGCACAGGGTGACCGAGTGTATGTGTGTGTGTGTGTGTGTATATATATATATATATATATATATATATATATATATATATATATATATATATATATATATATATATATATATATATATATATATAGTCTCATACTATGGTGTGCTCTCTGTTGGGTAGTTTGGGGTGTGGCTGTATTCCATTGTTCTATTGTGTCTGTCTGCCTTAAAGTATTATGGGATGTGTATTTGCTGTGAGGAGGGAGGGGGGATTCCTCCAACAGCTCTCCCTGCTGATTAGACAGTCTACTAATGAGAAGTTTGAGTATCTGTGTGTGTCTGTGTTCAAATAAAGAGTTCATGTTCAGCAGCCAAAACAAGTACTGCCTAGTTTTTGGTTGTCAGCGGTTTGGAATATCTGATATCTATATTCAGACTGGAGGGAGCGTTATATGATGAAAGCACTCAAGCGTGTGGGATGTTTCATTACACTAATGTTCCCTTTAATGTGTCCCCATAACCTAACCTAACGACATTCCAAATAAGGGCTCATTCACAATCCTGCTCTTCTGAAAAGCAATCTGTGTGTGTTTGACAGGTGGTGAGGAGGTGATATGTTGCCTCCTCACCACCTTATTTAAACCCATAATTGCCATGCAATGCATGTGATTGTGACATGGTAATATGGCAATTAGAGGTTTAAATTGGGTGTGAGGAGGCAACACTGTGCCCAGTGATCTTTGACTTCTCTCATGTTGTTCAGGTAGATCTCCACCTCTTTAAGGTTGCCTACCCCTGACTTAACCCATTAATCTATGCCCAAGTAAAATACTGTCACAGCAATAAATGCAGTATAATTGCAGTAGTGGCGATTCTATTGTATATAAATGTATGCAAAAAAAAGAGATGTATACAATACACTAGATCAGGGGTGCCCAACCTTTTGAGGAGCGAGGGCCACTTTTGCGACTTGGTAACCAAGTCGCAGGCCACAATGAGGGGAGCGGGCAGATGACAGGTCCTCTCTGCATGTGCAGAGCAGACATGGACACAGCACGCTCTACTCTATGGGCCCTCCAGTTCTATCCACCAAGACAGAAGGGGACGGATCCCCATCTGTTTTTTTTAAGTGGATCGGAATGGAGATAGGCAGTTGTAAACGGCACAAGTCCGTTTACATCTGCTGCTCTAAAGAGGTGAATGGAGGGTCCGATTGGGTCGACCTGAAGGCGGACCGGATCGGACCGATCGTGTGAAAGGGGCCTAAGGCTGTTTTCACACTGATGCACTGTGGTACCTGCACCTCAATCTTCACTTCTTCCTCAGGATTCCTGCAGGTTTCGTTGGCTGTTGCTGTCCCCCAGGTGGGTATGGCTGGTGGCTGCTTCTGGCTGTCCTCCAGGGCTGGTATTGCTGGCGGGTACTGCTGGTGAGTACTGCTGGCTGGTACTGCTGGTGGGTACTGCTGGCTGGTACTGCTGGTGGGTACTGCTGGCTGGTACTGCTGGCTGGTACTGCTGGTGGGTACTGCTGGCTGGTACTGCTGGTGGGTACTGCTGGCTGGTACTTCTGGTGTGTACTGCTGGCTGGTACAGCTGTCTGGTACTGTTGGTGGGTACTGCTGGCTGGTACTGCTGGTTGGTACTGTTGCTGGGTACTGCTGCCTGGTACAGCTGGCTGGTACCAATGGCACTGCTGGTGGGTACTTCTGGTGGGTAAAGCTGGCTGATACTGCTGGAAGGTACTGCTGGTAGGTACTACTGGTGGGTACTGTTGCTGGGTACTGCTGGCTGGTTCCCATCCTGCCATCCCCGAGCATCAGTGTGACCGGAGTGGGCGCTGGTGGAAGCATGCAGCTGCAGTAGATAGCAGAGCCGATGCGTCCTGTATCGCTCCTGTCACAGGCGGAGTACATTTGGTATCACTCCACCTTTGACAGGAGCCGGCGCTATACAGGAAGCATCGGCTCTGCTTCCTCTAGCACCGGTGTTCTGTCAAAATAGGCAATTCATTGAGATCTCCAATCATGTCACTTCTGATTACTGTAAACCATCAGTAATTGGAGATTTTGATGACTTGCTGTTTTTACACGACACCGGCAACCATGTACACTCCAATACACGATATTATGAAGGGACATTGTTAGTCCACTAAAAGACAAACCAACAAAATGTCTGCATCTGAGGCGGCGACAATTTTTTTTCTCTTTACCCGCTGCTCTGTCAAAAATGCTACATCTTCGTGTACCGGAGTGTACACGGTTGCCGGTGTGGTGTAAAAACAGAAATTCATCGAAATCTCCAATTACTGATGGTTTACAATATCTGGAATTGACGTGATTGGAGATCTCGATGAATTGGCTGAGGTAAGGAGGGGGAACACATTGCTGTGAGGAGGGGGCGGGGCACTGAGGTCAGGAGGGGCGAGCACATTGAGGTAAGGAGGGGGGCACAGTGGGGTAAGGAGGGGGGGGGGCACAGTGGGGTAAGGAGGGGGGGGCAGTAATGTGAACATACTGATGTTAGGAGGTTGGTACACACATGTAAGGAAGGGAACACACTGAGGTAATAATGAGGGACACACTGAGTTAAGGAGGGAGGGCGGTAATGGTGTAAGGAGGGCAGGTACACTGAGGGAAGGAGGGAGGCACCCCCCGATTTAAGCAGGAAGGTCACACTAAGGTAAGAAGGGGGAGTACACTGAAGTAAGAATGGAGAACACACTGATGTAAGGAGGGGTTAAACACTGATGTAATGAGGGGGGCACACTAAGCTAAGCAGGGAGGGGGCATGTTGATGTGAGAGGGGGAACACACTGATGTAAGGGAGGAGCACACAGAGGTAAGAAAGGGGGGATCTTTCATTAGCTGAAGCTTGCCCGTGATGATTGATCGTGAGACTAATGGCCACACACTGAAATGTTACATTTACAACTGGTAATTTTTCAGTGTGTAAAAAAATCTGCGCTTCATTCTGTTCAAATAAATATGTGGATCTCAAAAGGAAAGCTGCACTCAAATCTGAATACGCAATAAACTGGTCTTTTTTTTGCCATTCTGCCTCATAGGACGACTCTCATAGCTTGTCTGGGGTTTCCTGAGGCAGCTAAATGGCTCATTTGCTCTTATATTGTAGGCCATTAACAAATACAAGACAAATTCTGCAGTCCTTTAGGGTAATCTGTGAGTCATAGGTCAGATTGAGTTTGGAATCATTGTATTGTGTACACTGTGAACTGCCAAGGAGTGTCCCCTATCACAGTGTGTCAATATATTGGAAATGTAACCTGAGTTATTGTTCTTGCTCAACAGCCACATGTTGTAATAGTTACAGTCTGTCCTAGTCCTCCCCTCAGTACAGTTGTACATTTTGCATGAAATGAACATTCTTTTTACTTTTCAATCAGTTTTTATTGAATTTCATAACATACAGTAAAGATGCAAATTACACATTGTATGCCGTTAAAATAAATTAACTCAGAATAGCACTTAAATAATGTCAACTCAATTATCAATGAAGTGTTACAGAACAAGAATTACTGTTATTAAAATGCTACAAAACGCAATACATTCAATATAGAAATATAAGATCAATATAGTAACATAAGATCAAATAGAAGTATATGTCCTCTAGACACCCCCATGGGGACTTCACTGTGTCTAAGAGGAGAACGTTGCCACAATAATAGAACTTATCCAGGAACCTGTGTCCATACTCTAGAACCCAGAGGCAAAAGTGTATATCAATCTGTTAGATATGAGTGTTACAAAAAGTTAGTAATAGTCGACCATTGTTCCCATGATGCCCACTTGGTTTTTTCCTTGGGTAATTTACCCTCACTGGATGCCATCATTAATTCATAACTATAATGTAGGTTTACGGTATCTAAGAGGTGAGTGATAGAAGGAGTTGTATCTGACTTCCATAATCTGGTTATAGTTAACCTAGCTGCCAATAGGATATGTGTCGTCACATGACGAAATGAAAAGGGTATGTCTTCAATGGATAAATTCAGGATAGCTAGACCCGGAGACATTGGTATATCTATCTGGGATATATCTTTTAAGAGAAGAAAAACGGTTTTCCAGTATTCCTGTATGAGGGTACATTCCCAAAATATGTGGAATATGCTTCCTATGTTGGAATTACATCTCCAGCACTTATTAGATAATGTGGGATAGAATGTTGCCAAGCGAGAAGGCGTCAAATACCATCTAAGGGACAATTTTTGTGTGAGTTCCCACAACGCAGAGCTTTTCGTGGATTTGTATACACTTCGTGAAGCTTGTTCCCATTGTGATTCTGTATAAGTCGTTGCTAGATCATTTTCCCAGTGTGTATGTGGTGTGGATTTAGTAAATACACGCTTTTGGTTCAGGGTGTTGTATACAAGTGAAATACCCTTTTGTTTAGGAGATTCAAAGTGCAGGTATTTCCATATTACTGAAGAAACTGTATATAAGGGAGGTTTGATTTTGTTAAGGCATTTCAGAAGTTTGGAATATGCAATAAAGTCTGATTCAGGCAAGTGAAATTCATTTTGGAGGGTTGAAAAGGATTTTGGGTTTGAGTCATGAAATAGTTGATTTATGAATGAGATTTTTCGGTTAGACCAATGGGATGTAGATAATTCAGGTGAGATGTGGTTTAAGACTTCTATAGGTATCGGTATCTGTGTAGTAGTGGGTTCTTGATGGATAGTTTGGGTTAGAATTTTCCATGCTCTGACCGTGGCTATCATGGTAGGGGGAATCGCTTTTGGTATTTTAGCGTCTAATGGAGTGCTCAACAACCAATTTTTTAAACTAGGACGAAATTGTAAGGAAAGTTCTATATTGCACCAATTTTTATTCGGATCTTGCTGAAACCACTCAGTTGCTTGAGCTATGATCGCTGCAGTGTGATAATCTGTAAAATCTATTGAACCTGATCCTCCCGCTAATTTGTGTATCCTAAGTATAGAATGAGCGCATCTAGGTTTTGTACCGTGCCAAATACATCGGTTGAGTATCGTTTGAAGTGACTTAAAGTAATATTTAGGAATAGGAATAGGAATGGTCCTAAACAGGTATAAAATTTGAGGTAAATGCATCATCTTGAACGCCGCTAATCTGCCAGACCATGACAGTTCCATTTTAGCTAATTTCTGAGATTCAGTACGTAATTTATCTAAGAGAGGCTTGAAGTTTGATGAAAAGAGGAGTTTAGTGGTTCTAGTGAGTTGAATACCTAGGTAAGAAATGCTGTGTTCAGACCATGTGAAGGGGTATTGGGCTTGTAATAGTAATTTAGTGGTGGAATTCAATTTGAGATCTAGTATTTGTGATTTGGTGACATTTAGTTTGTAAAATGATATTCGTCCAAACCAATCTAAAACGTCTCGGGCTGCTGCTAAGGAGGAGGTAGGATTTGATAATATTAAAATCACATCATCAGCAAAAAGACTAATCTTATGAGTAGTGTTGCCAACAGTTATGCCTGAGATGTTCGAGTTCGTGCGTATGTGCTCAGCTAAAGGTTCTATAGTTAGATCAAAAATTAAGGGCGACAATGGGCAACCCTGACGGGTACCGTTCGAAATTTGGAATGGATGAGATATCATATTAGCCGAAAAAACTTGAGCAGCTGGGCAAGTATATAGTGCCATGATAGTATTATAAATATTGTCTTTAAACACAAATTTCATGAGAACTTTCTGTAGATAGGTCCAGTGCACCCGATCAAATGCCTTCTCTGCATCTAAAGAAAGAAGCAGAGAAGGTGTTCCACTGGAATTTACGCAATGGATTAAGTCAATCATGCGATTCGTCGCGTCGGATGCTTGCCTCCCTTTAATAAATCCTGTTTGGTCTTTGTGAATCAGGTCTGGCATAATCTTCATTAAGCGTCTAGCAATAGTTTTGGCGTATATTTTTAAATCAAGGTTAAGTAGGGAGTTTTGTGGGGCAGTCGGATCTTTTTCAGGTTTTGGGAGAGTGATAATTAATGCGTTTAGCGATTCTACAGGGAATTTGGAAGAATATGCAGCTTGGTTAAGAAATTTCAGCAAGTGTGGAATCAAATAGGTAGAGAATTGTTTGAAGTATTCCCCTGTAAGGCCATCCGGGCCTGGTGTTTTGTTACAAGGCAGTGATGAGATGGTAGCTAGAAGTTCTGGTGCTGAAAAAGGAGCATTTAAATAAGACAATTGTGTTTCTGTCAGAGTCGGTAAATTTATCTTATGGAGAAAGTCATCAATTTCCTCTGGGGATGGTTGGTGGGTTGTAGGGTCATTCTTGAGATTATATAGGTCACTATAGTAATCGCTAAAAGCATTCGCAATGTCTTGTGGATTAGATAGCTTAACTTTCGAGTGTGGGTGGAATAAGAAGGGAATTTTAGATTTAACTCTGCCCCTTTGATACGTTGTGCTAATCTTTTTCCTGCCTTATTGGATGTGGAATAAGAGATGGCTTTGAATTTGCGTTGCATATGTTCGTATGTATGGAGAAGAAGCAGCCTGAGTTCCTGTCTAAGCGACATTAATTGTGCTAGTGTAGTGGGACATGCAGATGACTTATGGTCTGCCTCCAAATGAGCAATTTGGAAAGTAAGGGAGTCTATTTGTTGTGTTCTTTTTTTTTTGTTGTGAATGGAGCCCAGTTTTATAAGAACACCTCTCATTACCGCTTTATGCGCGTTCCACACCACGGCAGGATCCCCCACTGAATCAGCGTTTAATTCAAAATATTCTTTCAAATGAGTAAGGTATATTTAGTTCCATTAATCATACAGATTAAAATAAGAAAACTGTAAGGTACACGTCTTTCTTCTTGTATTCTAAGTGCCTAGGCCAGGGATGGTAGAAGCGGAGGTCCCAATTCACCGGTGGATAACCAACACACACATACACTGGTTTGTAAGTGAAGATGGTTACAAAGTTTAATAGACAATACGTTCCTCTTTTATGGGAAATGCAGAGGGAGGGGACAGCTCTCCCAAGAACCAATCAGACTCATACACATATGCATACATTAACAACTTCTTGTCATGTGACAGTCTTCAGTTTGAAATATGGAATATGGGGCAAAGGTTAGTCATGTGATGGTGGTTAGTTTGCAATATGAAATGTAAGGCAAAGGTTAGTGTATGACAGTTAGTTCTGTTATCTGTACACCTGCTGACTTGACCGCAAAACTCCTAACTCACTGCTAGCTAGTTTCATATCCTCTGGTGAAGTACAGAGTTAGAAACCACAATACAGATGCATCCTGATATGTCAACACACTGGTTAAAACCGTTTTTCTGCAGAATATACTTACAACAGCTTTGTTCAAAAGCTGAAAGTTAAGCATATTCATTTCAACCCCTATCAAAATGGTATATCATTATAAGTAGCCCCCTTATAATCCTCTCTTTGATCATTCTGATTTAACATAATGATCATCCTTTATCCTTGTAACGTTGGTAAGTATTAATGGGGGCGTGCCATTTAGGAGTGAGGTAAAATTTAAAGGTATGGCCATTAAAGGAACTCTGGCAGTACTGGGATGTAGTTTACTGCATATCCAGCACTTTTCAAAACCTGATTTTTGGGCATAGCTATATTTAAATTTCAACAACAACATTTTATCAGAAAACTCTTGGGGGGGTTCACTTCTTCTATGTCTTACTATAGGAGTGTTATTTGACTTGGGAATCCCACATATCCCTTTTAGTGGTCCCAAATCCTCTGGGTGGTATATACAGTTAGCTATCAGCCAAGTAGGTAAGAATACTACCAAAATTAGACAGCACCAGAGGCATAAGGTCTTCCCTGTTGCTGATGTTGAAAACATTATATATATATATATCTAATGTCCTCAAAATTCACTATTCTTCTTCTTCTTCTTCACTTGTCCTGATGATGGAAAGATTCTGTTTAGTTTCCAGGTAAAATCATCGTGTCCTCCAGGGAGATTTGTCCTATGCCTTCCTGAATATCTTGTAGATTTTGTTGTTGTCTTGAAGGGAGTGTATCCTCGGTTACTGTTAGGGGCTCTGGAGTTGAGGGGAGCTGGGGACACTTCTTCAGTCGGCTGGCGTGGATCCAGGTGTTGCCTAGGTCCGTCAGTACCGCGGTCCTGGATACCTTTTCCACCTTCCACGGTCCGGAGTAGATTGGTCCAATTCTTTTCCTGTGAGCCAGCTGCTTAATCAGTACTTTGTCCCCTGGGATGAAGGGGTGGGTTGGTTCTGTTGAAAGAGGAAAAAAGGTGACAGAAACTTGTTCATTTATTTCATGAAGCATACTTACCAGACTTTTCATGTACACTTCCTGTTGGGAATAAACGTTAATGTCAGAATTTGGGTCTAATGGGGGTAATTCTATATTTGCAGGGATTCCCATTAGAATTTCAAAAGGGGACAATCCTGTCCTAGAATGGGGGGTGGTTCTTATCTGAAAAAGGACAGAAGGTAAGTGTTCCAACCAACCTTTTAGAGTACCTCCTGTAGCCTTTTTTAATTTGTCTTTGATGTTCCTGTTCATTCTCTCTACTACTCCTGCACTCTGGGGATGATAGGGAATATGTAGTTTCCATTGCATCCCCAGAGATTTGGCTACAACTTGGGTCACTGAGGAACTAAATGCGGGTCCTCTGTCGGACCATATGGTTGTGGGTATCCCGAACCTACAGATCCAATAATTTAACAAGCATCTCGCTGCTATATTTGCGGTTTCTCCGGTACAGGGAATTGCCTCAACCCAAGCTGACCATTTGTCAACGATTACGCAGAGGCACCTCAAGTTTCCCTTTTGTTTTGGTAGGTGTGTGAAGTCTATTTGTAAATCTGTTAATGGTCCCAAGGGTGGAGGTAGATGGCCATGTAGGCCATGTCTTTTTCCTTGAACATTGTTCTGGGCACAAGTTAAGCAGCTTCTAGTTAGAAGCTTAGTTTGTTTTTGTAAATTATTTGTGCAAAAAGATTTTGAATATATATTTACAAGAGGGGCGTGTCCTGGGCCATGGAGGTAGGATAAAATTAGGATACAATTAGCTTCAGGTATACCCAGGATCTTCCCCTCTTTTGTCCAAAGACCTTCAGAGTCTTTGGTCAAACCTTCATTTGCCCAGAAATGGACATCTGTATCTGTGGCCATTGACTGCATTTGGGCCACAACAGTTTTGAAATCAGGGGATGAGAAGTGCTCTTTAAAGAAGATTGTGGTAGGGGCTGGTGAATTGGGTGAACTGGCAGCAGCCTTTTTTGCTTCTCTGTCTGCGAAAGCATTTCCTTTTGATACTATACTATTGTCTGATGAGTGGGCTTTTACTTTTATAACAGCAACCTTTTTAGGGAGCAGAATTGCTTGCAGTAGATTAAGGATCTGCTCTGAATTAGCTATCTGTTTGTTGTCTGCTGTTTTAAATCCTCTATTGGCCCATATCACACCAAAATCATGTACCACTCCAAATGCATATCTGCTGTCTGTATAAATGTTGACTTCCTTGTTTGTGAACAGAATACAGGCTCTGGTCAGAGCTTCTAGTTCTGCTACTTGGGCAGAAACAGGGGGCAATGGTTTTGCTTCTAACACTGTATGTGGCAACTGAACTACAGCATAGCCAGTTAAAAATGTAGAGTCAGAGGGACGGGAACAACTACCATCTACAAAAACATTTTCGGCATTTATAATTGGAATGTCAGAAAGATCAGGTCTTGGTGAAGTGACTTGTTCCACTTTTTCTACACAATTATGTGTGTGATCAGGTTTGTGTGGTAAACGTAACATGGAATGTAGTAAACGTACAACTGGATTGCTATTCGGAACATATTTAAGTACCAAGTTGTCAGTATTTAACAGAGTGATCTCGTATCCACTGAGTCTTTGGGAAGTCATGTGTTGTGTGTTCATATTCTGTATGAGGTGGGTAACTGAATGAGTGGTGTACAGTGTCATTTTGTGTCCCAATACTATTTTGTTGGCATCCTGTGCAGACATGGCACAGGCAGCGACATTCTGAAGACAGGACGGCATGCCCTGGACTTGGATAGGGAGTTTTCTAGATAAATATGACACTGGGCGATACCCTGAACCATGAGATTGTGCAAGTACTGCAGCAAAAGATTTTCCTGAAACTACACAGTACAACTGGAAGGCTTTACCATAATCTACCAATCCCAGGGCGGGGGCGGTGGACAAACTCTTAATAAGAGCATTAAAAGCATTTTTTCTGTCTTCTGTCCAGTCTATCAATTTAGGGGCGTTTGACCCGGCAGCCTCTCGTAGGATACTATCATAATGAGAACAGTCAGGAATCCACTGGCGGCAATATACAATTGCGCCCAGAAATGACAACAAAGCTGCTTTGTCTTTTGGAGGACTGAGAGCTTGTAAGGCTGCGGCACGTTTGGGGGACACTAGCCTGGTCCCCTTGTCCAGAATACATCCTAGGTATTCTACTTGTGGTAGACACCACTGTATTTTTTTCCTTGAGGCTAGGTGGCCGGCTTCGGCCAGATGTTCTAACAGTAATGTTGAATCGACCGCACAATCTTCAGCAGAACGACTGCACAAGAGCAAGTCGTCCACATACTGTATTAGTACCGACCCATGCTCGGAAGTCCAAGACCTGACGGTCTCGTTGAGTACCATGGAGAAGGCGGCGGGGCTGTCTACATACCCTTGCGGTAAACGCGACCAAGTTAACATGAGAAGGCAAAAATAGGTTGAGCCTCTTCGGCAATAGGGATGCTAAAAAATGCGTTTGCCAAATCAATCACTCTGTAGCATAGGGAATCTGCAGGTATGCATGAAAAAATGAATGTTATATCAGATACCAAGGGCGGGAGGGGTAGTACTTGTTTATTAACTGCCCTTAGATCTTGGACTAGCCTCCATTCGCCACTGGTCTTTTTTACGGGGTAAATGGGCGTGTTCCAGGGGCTGATTACTGGTTTCAAAATGCCTAAGCGTATGTATTCTTCAATCTGTGGTGCAATTCCATTGGTTTTCTCTGTGGGCAAGGGATACTGCTTGTGGTATTGTGGCT
Organism: Lithobates sylvaticus; assembly: GCA_028564925.1. NCBI lineage: Eukaryota > Metazoa > Chordata > Amphibia > Anura > Ranidae > Lithobates > Lithobates sylvaticus. The sequence goes on along the minus strand of CM053033.1, from coordinate 78,494,307 downwards.
GTGCATCTGGACGTAATTGGGGAGTGTAGGGTGTGCAGTTGATAAATCCTACGCTACCTTTGTTTTCTGCCCAGATTTTGTGAGTCTCTAAAGTAGCGGGCAGTAACATAAAGAATCCTTTATGTGTGTGTCGTTTAGGACCAGTCAGGTCACAGAAAGGGGAACTTGCAGTTAGTGACCCTTCTTTGTCAAATTTAATAGTGATACTTAAACTGGACAACAGGTCCCTTCCCATAAGGGATACAGGACAAGAGGTCAACACAGCAAAAGACTGATCGCACAAATGTTGCCCCTCGGGAGTGGTTACAGGTAATGGTGGAGTGATGGGATGGGTAACAGGGGTCCCATTTATACCAATAGAGTTTCCCTCAGTACATTGTGGTGTGTCAAAAATTACATTATTCACTGAACTTGATGAGGCGCCCGTGTCAATCAAGAAACAGACACGCTGCCCATCAACATTTAATACAACTTGGGGAAGACTCTTCCATGAAAGGTTATAACACACTAGACTGAGGGAAGGGACATACTCTAGGCATCCCTATTGGGGGTTTGGCTGCTGGTGGTTTGATGGCCACTGCATAGGGATCCGGGGAGTGTTAGGGACAAAAGGTGGTGGTCCATTAGGAGGCTGAGGTGGCATTTGTTGTTGTTGAGAAGGATATTGTTGTGGCTGGCGAGGACCCTGATAGGGTGGGTAACGTGGGAACTGGGTCGGGGGGTAAAATCCTCTTCCTCTTCCCCTACCCCTACCCCTATTCTGTCCTATCCTATAGGGACATTGAGATTTCCAATGTCCTTGTAGGCCACAATTATAACAGCCCTGGTCCGGGGGGTATATATCAGCTGGATCAGGATACGGTTGCATGGTCATAAGGGGAACAGGGGACACTGCCTCTGGCCCCATGCCAATGGAAGTAAAAATTCCCCCTTTCTGTTCAAAGACTCCAGAGCATTCTCTGGATCTTGCATCTTTCATAAAATCTTCGGGCGTTTGTTCAGTCCATTTTGGATTTGTAAATTTAAGGAGCTGGGTAACTTTAGGGTCACCACCAGACATAACCAAATTTGTGCTGAGGGTTTGTCTACCGCTTTCCATAAATGGTAGACTCTGGTACAAAAGTCAAAGAATTTCTCTTTAGGTCCTTGCTTGGCTAGAATTAACTCTTGCAGAGCTGATGAACCTTTGTATAAGGTTGACCAGTGACTACCTATACCCTTCCAAAAGGAAGTCCAGTAATTTAAACCTTGGACGTGGGCTGCCCATAGAGTGTCTACAGGGGTTTCTTCGGGGCTGTCAGGGTCTATTATACTAAGTATGCCTTGGACATCCTCTTTATCTAAGCTTGACCCAATACTGTATTTTGCCAAAAAGGCAGCTGCTTCTCGGGGGCTTTTCTTTGGATTTGGGCATAACTCCTTTATTTTAGAAAGGGTTCCCAGAGGCAAGGGAATGTGTACCTGAGTCGTACCAATATGCATTAAAGGTGCTTTAACATTACACATTTCCTCCTCTTCTGAGGCATTGTCAGAACCTATTAAGGGGCTCTCTGTTTGTGTAATGTCCCCGGATTTTTCCCCTTTGGGAGGAATTTCTTCCTTTCTTTTAGTTTGGCTACGTGTGGCCGTAGAGGGTTGTGAAATAATGGACTCCTCAGCTTTCTTTAACTCCTCTGCCTTGTTTTCAAGAGCTTTCCTATACTGTTCTAGTTCCTCCCTTTGTTTATATATTCGTTCCTCTGCTTCCAGTCTGTCTAATTCAAACTGTTCTTTTTCTTTCTCATACTGTTTCTCTTTAGGGGTTAGGTTTCTTTGCCTTTCTTTTTCTCTGATACTTTCAGCTTCTATTCTTTCACTTTCTCGTTTTATTCTGCCATCTCTTTCCCATTCAGCTATCTGATCATCACTTGCTACACCATATACCATACTTGCGAGGACATGAGGTTCTAGTGAGGGATATAATTGGAGGCGAGGACCAGGCTCTCCTGAGTCCATTTTTACAGTGACATAAGGTGGAGGGGGTTCAAAGGTAGGGGCGGATACATTTGTTTTAACTGCAGGAGTCTTTTTAGCATATTTCTTTCTATAATCTTTTAAACATTTGCTCCATGAGTGATAACAATCTTTCATGTATTGAGGGTCATTAGATTTACCCGGGGGGTAGGAATGCTTATGCGTCTGACAAATTTTGCTAACTTTCTTCCAATCTTCCTCTGAACAAGGACCTTGTGGTCCCGGATCATGAATACCTAACTGGTGGCATCTTTCCTGGACTTGAGCCCAGAAAGGTTCCACCTGTGGTCCAGGTAGATTGTTTTTAATATATTCATACGGGCACGGGATCCCTATGTCTGATCCTGGGGTGGCCACAGAATTCCCCATCTAACAAAGTGGGCAGAGTATGACTAGTATGTGGGCACAAGTGATAACAACCCGTTTGGGTAATCACTTGTTATCGAACAATTGGGTAGTCTGCTTGGTCCGTCAAATCAGATGGACCAATGGGACTGTGAAGGTTTACCCTTAGTACTCGATTTATGGTTCCTTTCTTTGTGGCGGGATATATTCCTCTTACCCCTAATCTACAAGAATAGCCCCCTGGTCTATTGGTTAATAGAACCCACCTATTTTCTATTTTAAAAAAAAAAAACAGTAATCCTATAGTACAATGTGGACAAGGTGGAACTATGTCACTACAATCAGGTTCTGCATATTCAGAAGTCATTTAACTCTTATACTTTATACAACATACAATTCTTTAAAATTTTTAGGTACTTACGCTGTTCTGTGGAAAAAGAAGTCTCACATATACATATATATATATATATATCTTAAACAAAACTTTATACTTATTTCTATAGGTCTTATACTGTAAATCTTATGAACAGAATTATTTTAAATGATCATTATAAAACCATACATTTGTTCAATTTTATAGTGCACTTTTTGTTTCTCAAAAAACTTAATGGGCGTCCGCTCAACCAAACCTTTTATCACGGGCGTAATCTGCTACTTCCCGGTGATTAAAATAATAATAATAATAATCTCTTTTACAATAGTTTTTTTTATAGTCAGACCAACCTAGTCGGACTCTCTTTAAATACCCAAATAACCTACGTAACTACCTGCGTGTCCTTTTAACCTCCCGGGGGACCAGCCTAGTCCGCCGCGAAGGCACAACAACCTCTTTAAACTAAATTCGTGGCGATGATCTGGACAGCGTAAGCATTTACACCTATTCACCTTAAAGGGTAAAAAGGGCAAAATCACTTACCTGTCACAAGATATCCCACTTCTGAACACCAGTTGTAAGGTACACGTCTTTCTTCTTGTATTCTAAGTGCCTAGGCCAGGGATGGTAGAAGCGGAGGTCCCAATTCACCGGTGGATAACCAACACACACACATACACTGGTTTGTAAGTGAAGATGGTTACAAAGTTTAATAGACAATACGTTCCTCTTTTATGGGAAATGCAGAGGGAGGGGACAGCTCTCCCAAGAACCAATCAGACTCATATACATATGCATACATTAACAACTTCTTGTCATGTGACAGTCTTCAGTTTGAAATATGGAATATGGGGCAAAGGTTAGTCATGTGATGGTGGTTAGTTTGCAATATGAAATGTAAGGCAAAGGTTAGTGTATGACAGTTAGTTCTGTTATCTGTACACCTGCTGACTTGACCGCAAAACTCCTAACTCACTGCTAGCTAGTTTCATATCCTCTGGTGAAGTACAGAGTTAGAAACCACAATACAGATGCATCCTGATATGTCAACACACTGGTTAAAACCGTTTTTCTGCAGAATATACTTAAAACCGTTTTTTCTGCAGAATATACTTACAACAGCTTTGTTCAAAAGCTGAAAGTTAAGCATATTCATTTCAACCCCTATCAAAATGGTATATCATTATAAGTAGCCCCCTTATACCTGGGTTCCGTAACTAGATGTATTTCAATAAAACCTGGAATGAAATTACAATTATATATAACAGCTATTTAAAAATATAGCAAAAGATATGAAAACAGGATGCGGCAGGTTTGTGTCAAGCACAGAAAAAAAGCAAAGAGTCAGCTTTTACTGCTGCAGTGTGGAACAGTTAATACCAAAGGCAAGTGAGATCAAACAAAATTCCTGGAGGGGACGCTATAAACGTAGTTAGCGGACCGCTCAGGAGCCAGATACTTCCATAGGTTGATGATTCCGGGATCTTTGATTGTAGTGATATGTTGAAGGACGTTTTGGAAGAAGCGAAGTTTCATCTTTGTGGTATTCCGGGATTATTCCCCATTCTTTCAAAAGTTTCAAACCCTTGTGTAGGTCATTTATTATATGAGTGGATCCGTTTTTGGAGACAATTAGTGTGGCCGGGTAGCGCCATTTGTATAGAATCTTATGGTTTTGCATTCCTTTAGTTATGGGGTTCAAATCTCTACGTAGTTGAAGCGTATATCTTGATAAATCAGGAAATATTTGAACACCCTCAAACGGACGTGGTAAAGGGCCTTTCAATCTGGCTTCTGACATCATTTTTTCTTTAATATGGAAAAAAATGGATCCTCATAAGTATATCTCTAGGCACTGATGCAGCCAGGTGTGAAGGTTTTGCAATTCTGTGTATTCTGTCAATTATAATGTCACGTGGCGTAACTTCAGGTAGAATAGTGCGTATAAGTTCTTTGGCGTATTTGGGTAATTCTGGAGTTGTTATATTTTCGGGGACCCCCCTTAACTTGACATTGTTTCTTCTAGAGCGGTCTTCCAAATTTGCTAATTTGCCCCTTATCCACTCTTGTTCATCTTTTACCTCATCAATATAATCATTTATGTCATTCACTGTGGAGAAGCATTCCATCATACCTTTCTCAATAGTGGATACTCTGTTATCTATTAGACTGACATCTGTAGTGAGTTTAGTAAATAGAGTGGATAAATCAGTCACAAGAGAGGAATGCAGTGATATTAACATCTCTTTCAGTGTAGTGTCAATAACAGGCTGACCGCAGGTTGGGAAGGATGCCATTGAGGAATGTAAGGCCTGGTTAGATTGTAGTGGAATAAAAGCCTGGGGCTCAATTTCTGAGTGAGGTGGCCGCTGTGCTAGAGCATCCATTCTCGTTTTTGCCTTAGCTGGGCTGTTCATTAAGGGATCCCCCTCTGTGTCATTGTCATGGGAGCTAGACATCTCCCTGTTTGGTGAGTCACCAGAAATGTTGTTAGGGATTTCTGTATGTTTAGTCTGAGGCGCTGCTATGCCTTCAGCTCCATTTTGATTCTGACTGACCAGCGCTTCAGGAGGGTACAGGAGTGTGGTGAGCTTTTGGGGCTTGTGGTCCCCAGTTCTCTTACGGGACATTGTTGTGGGTCACTACCGGACTAATGTGGGGAAGTTTTTGTACAAAAATACCGGCTCCAGCGGTCCCTAATCGTTCCGGTTCCTCTCCCTCACAGCAGAGCTCAGCACTAAGCGTCCATCTCTCTTGCCGGCTGGCCACGCCCTCCATGAACATTCTTTTTATGTCCTATTTGCTCCCAAAACACACAAACGTACACTTTCAGCATGCAACATGTAACTAGGGAATTCGCCAAAAGTCTTGCTGTCTTATGATAGCCTATCCTTTCATAAATAATGCGAATGATTTTGAACTCAGTGGCCAATCCCTGATATTTCCCTGCAATTAAATTCCTTAGAGAGAATCAGTCACTCTGCCCATTCAGGACAGCATGACAGGTTCTCTTTTCAGGGAACCCACTTGTTCTCTCGGTGCTGTCGGTCCCTGCAACAGTGTTTATCTGCAGAAGAGATACTTCTCTTGCAGATACATTTCCTCAAATGGGGGGGCCATGTGACCTTTTCCTCTGCTTCCCAGGATGCATTGCCTGGACTTGAGCAGCCACTCACTAGATCCAGATACTGTCACATGAGGAAGGGGAGAAGGTCATAAACCCTGTGTAAGCTCTGATACAG
>CM053033.1:78387588-78487897 GCA_028564925.1 Lithobates sylvaticus | reverse complement strand
CCATCTGCAGCTGCATGTCCCCTGTACAGACCCCCGTGTCCCCTGTAAAGACCCCCGTGTCCCCTGTACAGCCTACCTGTGCCGATGTGCCGATCCGCCGGTTCTGGGTCCTCGGTCCTGCGTCCCTCCCTGTATGATCTGGCAGCCGATGCAGTCCCGCTCTGTCCCGCTCTGTCCCCCCGTGTAAGGCGCCATTCCAATAATACAAAAACCGCGCCTCCTCCTCGTCCGTGATAGGAGGAACACTTTTTTCCTAGCAGTCATTGTACAGTGTTCCGCCTATCACGGACGTCCTCTCATCCTCGTTCATGAGATGAGAATGACAGGACGTCCGTGATAGGTGGAACACTGCACACTGACTTACTGCTGGGAAAATTAGTGTTCCTCCTATCACGGACGAGGAGGAGGAGGAGGCGCGGCTTTTGAAAACTGCCGTCTGTCTGCATGACACGCTGTTCATGTAGGCAGACGGCGGTGACTCGAATATAAGCCGAGGGGGGGACTTTCAGCCCTAAAAAAAGGGTTGAAAATCTCGGCTTATATTTGAGTATATACGGTACTAGGAATATGCAATTAGTGGACCTCCAGCTGTTGCAAAACTACAAGTCCCATCATGCCTCTAACAAGTATAAGTACAACAACTCAGGAGTCATACATATCCCAATGCGGATCTGTTAATAAAATAAATGTACTATAATAGATCTATGAGCTGTCCGTATAGTAAACACAGGCTAAAAAAGTCTATGTAGAGGTGCTGGAGAGGGTAAAAAATGTCCAAAGGATGCAAGAAGGGATATCGTCCTAATAGTTTAGAAACTATATTCCACCATGTTTGCAAGTCGTGCTCCTTTCTCAACAGGTCTGTTGAGAAAGGAGCGCAACTTGCAAACACATCCAAGTGCAACAGCTGGAGGTCCGCTAATTGCATATCCCTGCTATATACGTACCATGCCTGGCCAATATCCCTGGAAGCTGAAAACCACCCAAATAGACAACACCACTCCAGTGATCTCCACTTGTTTCCGGATCCCATGTTGAGAGGCTGCCTTGGTGCATTGTAAACACTGGAGATTGGCTGCTTGGCACTGGCATGTAGACTAAAGGGAGGCCAGGTGATGGGCACCCCTGATGGAAGGAACAATACACATAATGGTTGGAGTTGCAGGAATTGTATTGTCAAGAATGTTCCAACATACAGAAACCGAGTTTGTGCAGCGGCTTACAACTGGCGGCAACACTCACAGATGAATATACAGTGTTTGCAGGGAGCGATGCTCGAAGGCTGACAGCACCTGGCACAGGAGGCGGCTGGTAGGCAGTAAGCAGCGAAGGACTAGTAGTATGAAAATGTCCCCACAGCAGCAATAGCAAACAGTCCCTATGCTGTCCCTCCTTCTGTGGAACCCCCTCTGTCCAGCAGGTTCCTGTCCCTGACCTAGCCACATGCAGAATGCAACTTAACTGCAGTGAGCCAGTGCCTTTTATAGGCACTCCCCTCACTAAAGATGGCCACGGGAGCAGGTTAGTAGCGAGCAGCATCCACTCGATGACAAATCTGGAGGCCTAGAGAAATGTGCATTCCTCCTGCCCTCTCTCTTCTATGTGAGGTCAACCTACAGGTGCCATTCAGAGAATGTTTTGAATTTTCCTGAATGAATGCAAAGCATTCTCTGATTGGACAAGGTGGAGAGGTTTTACATCACACTTACCACCTTGTCCAATCAGAGAACGCTTTGCATTCATATAGAGAATGCAAAGTATTCTGTGTATTGTTCCCATGCCAAGCGGCTGACCTCCTGTGTTCAGAATGCATCAGGCCCCTTTCACACTAGGGCGGGAGCGGCATCGGCGGTAAAGCAGCGCTATATTTAGCGCTGCTTTACCGTCGTTTTAGCGGCGGTATTCGGCCGCTATCGGTGCAGTTTTAACCCCCGCTAGCGGCCGAAAAAGGGTTAAAACTGCCCGCAAAGCGCCGCTGCAGCGGCGCTTTGCCAGCGGTATTGCTGTGGTGTCCCATTGATTTCAATGGGTAGGAGCGGTATAGGAGCTGTGAATACACGGCTCCTTCACCGCTCCAAAGATGCTGCTAGCAGGACTTTTTTGACAGTCCTGCTAGCGCACCGATCCAGTATGAAAGCCCTCCGGCTTTCACACTGGAGTGAAAGGGGCCGGATTTTTTCAGGCGCTGTACAGGCGCTATTTTTAGCACTGTAGCGCCTGAAAAACGCCCCAGTGTAAAAGGGGCCTTAGGGCAGCGGCTCAGCATGGGATGCAGAAACAAGTGGAGATCACTGGAGTAGCGGTGTCTTTTTAAATACTGCAAGTATAAACAAAGTTTGATTAAATAATGAATTTTATCATCCAATAATTAAAATAATAATAATTATATAGGTATGTAAAATACTGTTGTGCTGTGGAAATCTATCTGGTCATATAATAATCCAGAAGAGCGCTGCTAAATGGTGAAAGTATTTCTAATGAGCTTTGTGAATATGAAATCTATTTACCATTAACAACCAGTATATATGTTTTGACGTAAGCGGCTGCTATAGGGCAACCTACAGATTTTAATTATTGTTTGCATTTTTATCTGTATTTTTTACCGTTCATTGCGCCGAGATAAGGGGAGAGGTGTATTTTAGCGCCTGACATCCTTTTCCTTTTTTGTTTTGAATAATAATTATATAATCAAATTAATTATTATAATCAGATTTGAGTTTATTTTATCAATCTGTGGTTATCTAGAAAAAAAAAAAAAAAAACCTACACATTGAGTTTTTTACATGTCAAAACAGCATATAGTGTGCATTGCGGGACCTTCATAAGCACCCTGTGCCACCCAGGGGTCCTGGATATGACCTGACAGCTTAGCCCACTAAAGTCCGGCCTGGGCAGGTTAATCAACAATGTCCCCCAACAAATCAGAAGACTTGGAGACAAAAGAGAAAACTTGTCCGTTTCCTCCAGAAACCTCTTCACAGTTTGAGAGAGATGAAATGAAATATTTAATGGTCATTCAGTGAAAGTAATTGGGCAAATATACTTCTGCCAAGTGTCTGCAAATTTACACAGCGTGAAGGAAATTATTTGGTAGGCAATTAACATTCCCGGCTTCCTGCAATATTTTGTAGCTGCTCCATTCTTGGTTCTCATTGAGCAATCTCAAGAGCATCGTAATGCACACCAAGAATTTCACCTCAGGGCGGTCAGAAGGCCCCAAGACTGCCATTCGGTGGTTGTAGACTAACTTTACGATGTTCCCTTTTACAGCCCTGGTCTAGGCCAAGACATAAACAACTGATACATTCTTTAAGCTGCCCAGCAAAATGTTAAATGGCGTAAAGGTGTCTGTTTGCTTAGATACATGAGTTCTTTTAAGTCATATTCTTGCTTCTAAACATTGAACTTGTATGCTTAAAAACATCACATTAGGATACAATTGTCATAATTTCCTTTCCACTGTTAGGTTTTTATTGGTGTCCCACTTTAGAGATTCACCATCTCTCTATTTGTCCTGGTCACCAATTTCACCGGGACCGAATGTGATGGGAATATATAATCTTACATTTGTCATTGGAACAGGAAGAGAAGGCAAATCCTTCAATGGGGACACCAGGTCTGGTCTCAACCTTCTAAAGGGCTTGTTCACACTATGTGCATTGACCTGCATTTCACTGCACTAGATCACTGCTAGGGCACATAGAAAGCTGTTGATTCCTATGTGCTCTGTTTACAGCACTACACTAGTGTGAGGTGCAAATTGCAGTCCAGAAAAATGTCTGCATTCTTCCGCACAGTACAGCAGCGCACTGCACCATGCTGTGTGACACTTCAAATAAAGTTCAAACAAGAAAGGAAAAAACACAAGCAGGATGATGTACTGGAATGCACATTGCATTGCTCTCTGCCAGAGATAACTATAAATTTGGATTAAAAATATTGCCTTAAAAAAAGTATTCATACCCCTTGACATTTTCCACATTTTGTCATTTTACAACCAAAAACATAAATGTATTTTTATTGGGATTTAATGTGATAGACCAACACAAAGTGGCACATAATTGTGAAGTGGAAGGAAAAGGATAAATGGTTTTCAATTTTTTACAAATAAATATCTGAAAAGTGTGGTATTGTAGTCAATACTTTGTAGAACCACCTTCCACTGCAATTACAGCTGCAAGTCTTTTTGGGGATGTCTCTACCAGCTTTGCACATCTAGAGAGTGACATTTTTGGCCATTCTTCTTTGCAAAATGGCTCAAGCTCTGTCAAATTGGATGGAGAGCGTCTGGAAACAGCAATTTTCAAGTCTTCAAAAAAGGAAGAACTCCGGACAGCCGCACACCGAGAAAATAAAATCCAAAAAAGTTTATTTAAAAGCAAAAAACACTGCAATCCATACACGGCAAAAAAGGGGGGTACAGAGCTGACGCGTTTCGCACCACAACTAGTGCTTACTCATAGCTATGAGTAAGCACTAGTTGTGGTGCGAAACGCGTCAGCTCTGTACCCCCCTTTTTTGCCGTGTATGGATTGCAGTGTTTTTTGCTTTTAAATAAACTTTTTGGATTTTATTTTCTCGGTGTGCGGCTGTCCGGAGTTCTTCCTTTTTTGATTTCCAATCATTGTGCTATTAGCCAGCACCTGGGGCTCCCACACAGGAGCAGGAGCATTCGCTTGGGAAGGAGAGTCTTGGAGCGGTGGTTGTTTGTTTCTCATCTGTACAAAAATTTTCAAGTCTTGCCACAGATTCTCAATTGGATTTAGGTCTGGTCTTTGACTGGGTCATTCCAACACCTGAATATGCTTTGATCTAAACCATTTCATTGTAGCTCTGACTATGTTTAGGGTCGTTTTTCTACTGGAAGTGTCTCAAGTCTTTTGCAGACTCTTAACAGGTTATTTTCCCATCAACTCTGACATCTTCCCTATCCCTGCTGACGAAAAGCATACCCAAAACATGATTCTGCCACCACCATTTTTCATGGTAGTAATGGTGTGTTCAGGGTGATGTGCAGTGTTAGTTTTCTGCCACACATTGCTTTTTGCTTTTAGGCCAAAAAAGTTCAATTTTGGTCTCATCTGACCAGATCACCTTCTTCCACGTGTTTTCTGTGTCCCCCACATAGCTTTTCGCAAACTGCCAAGGGGACTTCTTATGGCTTTCATGGCTTTCTTTCAACAATGGCTTTCTTCTTGCCACTCTACCATAAGACCCCTTTCACACTGGAGGCGTTTTGCAGGCGATACAGCGATAAAAATAGGGCCTGCAGAGCGCCTGAAAAAAGCCTCAGCTGCAAACCCAGTGTGAAAGCCCAAGTGCTTTCACACTGGGGCGCTGCGCTGGCAGGACGTCACAAAAAGTCCTGCCAGCAGATACTTTGCAGCGGTGTAGGAGCAGTGAATACACTGCTCCTCCACCGCTCCTGCCCATTGAAAACAATGGGGCAGCGCCACCATACCGCTGGCAAACCGCTCGCTACCAGCCGAATAGCACCGCTAAAACGACGGTAAAGTGGCGCTAAAAATAGAGCTGCTTTACCGCCGATGCCCGAGGCGGCTCAGTGTGAAAGGGCTCCTAAAGCCAGATTTGTGAAGAGCATGACTAATAGTTGTCCTGTGGACATATTCTGCCACCTGAGCTGTGGATTTCTCCAGAGTTACCATGGGCCTCTTGGCTGCTTCTCTGATGAATGCTCTCCTTGCCCGGCCTGTCAGTTTAGGTGGACGGCCATGTCTTGGTAGGGTTGCAGTTGTGCCATACTCTTTCCATTTTCAGATGATGGATTGAACAGTGCTCTGTGAGATTTTCAAAGCTTGGGATATATTTTTTATAACCTAACCCTACTTTAAACTTCTCCACAAATGTATCTTTGACCTGTCTGGTGTGTGGCCTTTATGATGCTGTTTGTTCACTAAGGTTCTCTGACAAACCGCTGAGGACTTCACAGAACAGCTGTATTTATACTGACAATAAATTACACATGTGGACTCTATTTACTAATTAGGTGACTTCTAAAGACAATCGTTTCCACTATATTTTTATTTAGGGTGTTAGAGTAAAGGGGGCTGAATACAAATGCATGCCACACTTTTCAGATATTTATTTGTAAAAAATTTGGAAAACCATTTATCATTTTCTTGCCACTTTCTGTTGGTCTATCACATAAAATCCCAACAAAATACATTTACCTTTTTGGCTGTAACATGACAAAATGTGGAAAATTTCAAGGGGTATTAATACTTTTTCAAACACTGTATATACTAAAAAGCAGTGATTTTACTGTATGTGCTAGCAGGGCTGGGAACCTTCTGGATTTTAGCTGGAGTCCATGGTTGAATCGGTGTGATTGTATGAACACCAGCTTTCTTGATGGGATGATGCCAGAGGAACAAGAGAAGGAGAAGATTGCTGGCTTACCAGCTGAGGAGGCGGAAGCAGTGCGGGGGACATGGTGTGATTTCTTATCCCGACAAGTTTGGGCAAGAGTAAAGAAAGAAGAGAATCGCCTCTATGCTGAAGCTTAGTTTGTTCAGTACCGCTCTAAAGGCCGGGGGCACAGAGCACCTCAGCAAGGGTATAGAAGCCCTGGATCTGTAAACCATTCTCAACTAGATTGTGTTAGTAGATTGCACATAATGAATTTTTTTTGGATGAGGTAGGAGAATTTGGGTCCCTACTGCTGGTAAAGGTTTGGTTCTGTGAGCGTAGCTACTGCAGAAAATATTTCAGAGTCACTCCTCAGCCCCCCTTCATATCACAACCCCCTTTTACAGACCCCCCTTTATATAGGTGTCCTTAGTCCCCCTCAACATCACAGTCCCCCCTTTAAAGCAGTCCCACAGTGTCCTTAGTTACCCTTTACATCACAGCCCCCATTTACATTACAATGCCCCTTTACATTGCAGTCCCCCTTAAATTTGAAGTAAAGGGGCATTGTGATGTAAAGGGGACTGCAATGTAAAGGGGCATTGTGATGTAAAGGGGACTGCAGTGTAAAGGGGTACTGTAATGATTACAGTGCAGTCCCCTTAATATTAAGGTGCCCCCAGCAATCACAGTCCCCCCATCACAGTGCCCCTTGCAGTCATGCCCCCCCCCCCCCCCCCTTACATCACTGCTCTTTTACAATCTCTGGCTCCCCAGCACAGTCCTACCTTCAGCAGGGCAGTGGCAGTTATCATCCTGTGTGCCCTCTTCCAGGCCTCCCGCCCGCTGACAACGGGGCAGGACAGGGGGCGAGAGAAGCTGCAGATCTGGAAAGAGGGCGGGAACTACCGAACTTATCATGCTAACAGGGTGATTACCTGATTGGTAATATAAAAGATCTTAAGCTCCTCCCACCCCGCCCTGCTGATAGGATGACCTTGTCGGCAGGGTGGGAGACCAGGAAGAGGACACACAGGCTGATAAGTAGTCTGGACAGGACCGTGATGGACCATGGTCACTGCTTACCTCCTGCTGTGCATCCTGGTTATCAACAGGGGTTGGGTACAGTAAGGGAAATATGCAGGTGGGAGGGATTTCTCTTTACTTGCTGTCCTGGATACACAACAGGAAGTAAGAGAAAATCTCTCAGAAGTTCAGGAAATTCCCAGTTGTAACCAGAACAGGTGTCACTATAGGTAGGTTAAAAGATGACAATTGTTACCAGGACAAAAAGGGAAAGTGACAATGACGGCAAAACCTGACGGGTTTCCATACTTTCGCACTACATGCAAAACTAAAAGAAGTTGGACTTTAGTTCTACTTTGATATATAGTTGAGTCTTGCATCATCTTTAACAGGAAAATATTCAATTTTGACAGTGTTAACCACCTTTCCTCTCCACAGTACCCTGTCATTAATCATCACAACTCTTTAAACAAATATATTTAGGCTGCAAATCTGCTATACAGCCCTGCATGCATGCATTGAAGTGAACTGCATGAGGCTTGTTGTACACGGCTGGTTTGAGGCTTCTGATGTAATTTGAGGCCTTATTTCTGCACCCAGGAGAGAGCGCTGCAGTGCACAGCCGCCTATAGTAATGAATACTCATTAGATGATTCAGTTGCCTATGCTGTGCCACATCCCTAACATTCATGCGTCTATATAAACAGATGTTTTTTTTTTTTTTTAGGAGGCAGGACTTTTTACTCAACACAAAATTTACAATTCTTTTTCCATGAAACCAATGTAGCTTTATTAATACAAAATATATAAAAACATAAAAGGGTTCTAGAATAACACAATAAGCAATATAGTTACAAAGACCCAAAATGTATTCCAGCTCCATCACCTACTTGAGCCTTGGTTCACACTGATACTATGCGGGGAAACGCACAAGATCCACTGCGTTTCCCTGCATTGCATAGCAATCACATGGCGTCCATGCGATCTGCTGCGGGTGTCAATGTTAGATTTATGGCACCCAGAAACTGATTGCAAAATGCAGTGCGATTGCAAGAATCGCATCGCATGGGTGTAAACACCCATGCTATGCTATTTCAGGTGTGGGGGAAAAAAAAGGTTCCTGCACCATTTTGGTGCGATGCCTCAGATCACACCACAGACATCGCATGGGATGTGCACAGGAATGCCGCGCGATTCCTGTGCAAATCCAATGTGGTGTTCTGCACGCACTAGTGTGAACCCAGACTTATTGGAAAACTATAGGTAAACCACTATAATGATAATCTTTTCCTCCTACAGTGGTTTTGATGGATTGCTCAGCTCAACACAATTACTGGATATACATTATTCCGCTACTTCAGGAGCTAGAGGGTCAATTTGCTGTAAAACAATCAGAATCAATGTGTTTGAGTCCATATACAGTGGGGGAAATAATTTGGTGGATCCTCTGCAGATTCTGTAAATTTGGCCACTTACAAAGAAATAACGGGTCTATAATTGTTATCATAGATGTATTTTAAATGATAGAGACAGAATATCAACCAAAAATCCAGAAAAAAAACATGATACAAAATGTTATAAATTGAGTTGGACCGATTATTCGCAAAATACAAATTAACCATCAATCGCCCTCGGCCTGGAGCTCCATGCAAGATTTCACTTCATAGGGTAAAGCCCCATACACACGCGCGGATTATCCGAGGACCAGGTCCGTCAGACCATGTCCGTCATACTTTGTCTGATGTTGGTTTTGCGTACACACGGTCGGACAAAGTTGTCGGAAAATCCGATCATTCTGAACGTGGTGACGTTTGTTGCCTACGACGGGACTACGTAGAGGCTAGTAGCCAATAGCTTTGGTCTTGTAATGTGATCTGAGCATGCGTAGCACTTTGTCCGGTCGGAATTCGCTACACACGATCGGATTTGGTGTGATCGGACTTTGTTGTCAAAAAATCTATCCAGCAGGAGATAGGACTTTGTCCGTCAGACAATCTGATGGAAACTGTCGATGGTGCCTACACACGGTCTGATTTTCCGACAACATTGTCCGATAGGACAGAATCCATCGGAAAATCCTACCGTGTGTATGGGGCTTTAGGATGATCATGAGAAAAGTGAGGGCAGTTGGGACCACAGTAACCAAACAAACCATTGGTAACACAATACGCCGGCATGGATTGAAATCCTGCAGCGCCCGCAAGGTCCCCCTCCTCAGGAAGGCACATGTACAGGTCCGTCTGAAGTTTGCCAATGAACATCTAAATAATTCCAAGAAGGATTGGGGGAAAGTGCTGTGGTTAGATGAGACCAAAATGTAGCTCTGGAATTAACTTGACTCACTGTGTTTGGAGGAAGAAAAATTACTATGACCCTAAGAACACCATACCTACAGTTTGGGGCTGTTTCTCTGCTAAAAGTACAGACCGACTTTGCTGCATTGAGGGGGCCATGTACAGGCATACCCCGCTTCACGGACACTCACTTTACGTACATTCGCGAGTACGGACATACCCGCGAGTGTTTGTAAAGTGGCTCGCAAGCTAAAGCTGCAGCTGAGTAATCCGTGAACAGATACTTGGAAACACGATCTACTAACTGTGAGTCGGCTATATGCCAAGATAACACTATCTACAGCTGTCATAGTTACTCTTGTGAAATTTTTGTGCACAGGAAGACTATACATTATAGCTATCGGCCCGGGAGGAATGAAGCTGAGCTGTGTTACTACCCCTGCCTTTATTTCCACTGGTCTGGTCGGCTGTGCCATTCTCTCTTGTGCCCTGTGTACTGTATGTGCGTGTAGGACCTGTAGGTACATATACACATCGTATTGCAGTGGAGCAAGCAGTAGTGCACTAGGTGGTAACAGGCCCACAGAGCTTTGACCCAGAGCAGCGATATTTGTTCTGTGTTAAGTTTCCAGGCTGGCCGAGGAATGTTTCTTCTCACAAGAACAATGTTTAATCGTAGTGACTTTATATGCCAGGATTTTGTTGTATTGTAACTTCTTTGTGTACTTTTACAGGGTGCTGAATGTAAGATTTCATATGCAATTTCTTATTTTTTAGGATTTTTTACAACTCTAATTCGGGTTTGTAGCTAATGCAGTGTTCCTGGCAATGCAGTCATGTTTGTACATACCATAGGGCACCAGTCCAAAGGCCATGGGGCATTTGTGTGTCTGGTTTATTTTTTTTCCAGACAGGTTAGGCAAGCTTTTATTTAACAGTAATGAATTCATCCTGAATACTGTCTGCCGGTATTTGTAATATTTGAACTGCCACTGCCTGTGACACAGCACAGAAAGTAATATATATGTTTGGGGTGGATTGAGGTAAGCTATAATGAGTACATTTCCTTGTCATGAGAGTTTGGCTCGTCATCGTCTAAATACCGGTCCATTTTTTTTCTTTTGCACTTAGTGTAAAAAAGTGTGTTCATAGCTGCACCCACCAAACATCCAAATACTAGATGTTGCAACCAATAAATACGCATAATAAATGTGCATCAGCAAAAAATCCACACTAAAATATAAGGGAAAAAATATATATAATCAAAGTCCAATGATGTGAAAATCTTCAGCGTGCTTGAAGAAAGAAGTAAGAAAGTTTAATTAAAATAGAGCATTCAGCCATTCACCTGCGTGCTTAAAGCGGAGTTCCACCCTAAAGTGGAACTTCCGCTCATCGGATTCCTCCCCCCTTCCGGTGTCACAATTGGCACCTTTCGGGGGGGGAGGTTGAGGATGTGACGTCACCGCGGGGCGCGATGCGGATGTGACGTCACCGCGGGGCTCCCTCCTCCTCCCCGCCCGGCCGCCGGGCTAATAGGAGAGAGGAGCGGGGCATGCGCAGTAGGGTTCCAGGCGTGAAGCCAAGAGGCTTCACTGCCGGGTTACCCTACCTGCAATGGCGGCGGCAGCACCCGACAGCTGATGGAGACATCAGCAGCGGTGCCGACATCAAGGAACTGCAGGACAGGTAAGTGTCCATTTATTAAAAGCCAGCAGCTGCAGTATGTTTAGCTGCTGGCTTTTAATTTTTTTTTCCCGGAACACCCCTTTAAAAAGACAACCAAACATCTTGTGCCCTCCACCACAGGTAACAATGGCCTCCTACCAGATAAAATTGATCCCTATGACCGAGATCAAGCAAGCATGTTGGTAACCAGCCTCCAGATATCTGACAATAATCACAGCAAACCACCAACTTTAAACCTTGGTCACTCCATAGGTCAGCACGTCCGGCCGGACTGCATCCACATTTATAGAAAGGAACAGAGGCCACACAGTGTAAAACCGCTATGTTAACTATTAAAAGTTAACAGGTACTTACAGAGGTAGATCAAAAAGCAGCATGTTAAAGCATGTAGCAGTTCATCACCAGCATCACTCGGCAGGCGTGATGACGTCACTTGTTCAAAGCCTGGCCAATGTGTTTCGCCATCAAACAGCGTTGTCAGGGGAAGAGGATTCTGATCTATTGGGTGAGTGTGAGAGGTTTAAAGTTGGTGGTTTGCTATGATTATTGCTGGGTATCTGGAGGCTTGTTACCAACCTGCTTGATCTCTGTCATAGGGATCCGTTTTATCTGGTAAGAAACCATTGTTTTTGTAAATTATTGTTTTTGTAATTAGGGGGACTGAGACGAATCTTTAAAAAATAACAATAGCACTCCTTATAAGTGTACAGTGTGATTAGTGATTATATGAATGAAGCGTACTCTCACAATTGCTCTTTTCTATCATTTCAAATATTTACCGTATAAGTACAAAGTGCTTGTTGGCCAAATGTTGCGGCCATTGTTCTTGTTAATTGCATTCTCACAATAAAATGTATTTTTTTTTTTTTTTT
The DNA here is from genome assembly GCA_028564925.1 of Lithobates sylvaticus. NCBI lineage: Eukaryota > Metazoa > Chordata > Amphibia > Anura > Ranidae > Lithobates > Lithobates sylvaticus. The sequence goes on along the minus strand of CM053033.1, from coordinate 78,475,647 downwards.
AAAAAAAAGTACAAAAGTGCAGCATAAAATGAAACTAAGCCCTCCTATTCTTTTCAGCCAAGTTGGGTGTTGGGTGCACTGATAAAGCAAATCCATTATTTTTAGGGTTGTGGTTAAGATTAGGTAGGTTTTAGTTAAGTTAACATTTAGATTTAAGGTCATATTTAATATAACAATTTGGGATGGGGTTAGAGTGTTAAGTATTAGGGTCAGGATTAGAATAAAGGTTAATTTTAGAAGGGGAAGTTAAATGTCAAAGATTTAATATAGGGGGTTAGGTTAAACTTTACAGTTGAGGTAAGGGATTAAATGGGTGTTAGGGTCAGTCTAAGGATTAAATCAAGTTAAAACCTCTTATGCCAACCTTTGCCAGGCTTTTCTTTTACAAAGGATGTTAGTAAAGGTTTCAGAAGCACGCTAAAGATTCATACATGGAAATTAAGCTGTATAATGTTATACCATTGTGATAAAATACATTATCTTAATTACATTTGGTGTTTTATCAAGTAAGGGAGTATGGATGGTTGGGGTTGGGAAAGAGAGGAACAACCTTTAGAGCCTCAGGGGTGGATTTCTTTGTCGATGGCTGGAGTTTATAATTTGTAGAGGCTGAAAGAAAAGAAGGTGCATTAAAGAGTAGGTGGGTATGGGGAGGTGTGTACTGTAGTTGGGGAGAGCTAATTGGGAATATTGGGTGTGGAGGTGCCGCAAGGTATCTCAGTGTTGGATTCTACCATACTGAGAAAGTATTTCCCGAAGTCCATTTCACAAAACTATGGAACGCAGGAGCAGATATCCTCTTGTTCTCACTGCCATGGCCTATCCAGGGATGGTCAGTGTTCTACAGCCTCTGGCACAGCTGTTCTGCCATGAGCATCCTGTGCCCAGGATGCTCGCCATTCATAATGGCCAGACTCAGGGCATGTGCGTCATTTTAGAGCACCCCTAGAAAGTCACAGGCTATATACACTGCCCAGTACTGAACAGATTGCAGCGGTTTGGTTTGATATTTTGATGATTACTTGGATGAGGAAGAAGGGTAATGGAAATGTTGCTTTTTTTATAGGTAATATTGCCTTTTTAAATGTGAATGAATTTTAGAGTACAGATCCAGTCCTTCACTGGAGTCATCACTCGCAGTCCTACTAGAAGTTTAAAATGTTAAAGTATACTATCAGCTGACCCAGCAAATGAATAGCCAGGATTATCGGCTTACCACCTGCCTCACCCTAATGCCCCTGTCATCTGCTCAATACAGGCTGGCACATTAGCCCTGCTTTCTCATTGCTTCCACAAAGCTTGCTGCCCGGTGGTTTACCTAACACTTGACATACGCTGAGGCCTACTTGTGAGTTTATTGTGCAAAAACAAAAGTTGGTTCTTTATTCTTGTATAGTGTAAGAGCATTGAATATCTTCATAGCTGTACATGTTACCAGATCATGTGATATTGCACAGTGAGGGAATGTGTGTTGTAATGTCTCTTGCCAGGAACTGAGATGTTACAATTTATTCATTAGTGTCTGTTTGATAGTGATTTTGCAAATAGCTAACAGGCTTGAGGTTTCCCTTATTGTAATTTATTCGACCATATTGAGTGTGATGAATCATTTCAAGAAACGACTTTGTGGTCTTCATATAAGCTATACAACGCAATGTAAGTTCCGGCGGTCGGTTTAACGGTAAAGGAAAGAAAAAAAATCTTGAGATGTGTACAGAATGCACAGCCCACCTATGCTGCCTCGTGTTTACATCCAAGCATTGCTGTAGTGCTCCAGTCTACCCCAATGTTTTGTGTTAGGCCTCATGCACAAGGCTGTTTTGGCCCCTGAGCACCAATTCGGAGCGTTTCGGGTACCAGGGAGGCTCAGGTACAGCGTCCGACCCAACAACCAGCAGACTGCCAAAATCTATGACAAGTTGAAATATGCTCTGCATACAGAATTGCTTCATGCATACGGCCATAAACACAAATACTGTTTGTTAAGTCATGCAGCTGCCACGTATTTCAGCTTGTTATAGCTTTTAATAGGCTGCTGAGAACGCCGGTGTTCTATCGATTTGTGCCCTCCGTCTAAAAGTGCCTGCATATCGCATGAGGGTTTTTTTCGACAGGAGATACCATCTCACGGGCACAATTAAAAACAAAGAGCGGAGGGACACCGTAGATGTCAGATTGTGTTTCGCTGTAAACCTGCAGCGAAATAGTGTGAAATAGTATCTCCCGTCGAAAAAAGGCTCCTACGATGTGCGCATGCGCTATGGTGCCGTTCTGTTATGCGTATGCGCAGGCACTTTTCGACGCGGGCACATATCAACAGAACACCGGGATTGAATGCATAGGGGCAAAAATGCCTGTTTGCATGTAGCCTTAAAATAGGAGTAAACTCCCATACATGATTTTTACCTATAGGTAAGCCTATAATAGGGCTTACTTATAGATACTGTAAATATCTCCTAAACGTGCACTGTTTAAGAGATATTTACTGTAGATGCATCTGGTGACATCACCAGCGCCTAAAGGAACAGCATACCCATGCCGTTCATTCAGAGTCCTATGTCGTAAACGATGGCACATGGGAGGGACGTCATCGCGGCTTCAGCCACTAACACAACCGAAGTCTGCGAACCCGGAAGGAAGACCTGGTGAAGATGGAAGCGCCTTCAGCGGTGACAGCATGCCGCTGGAGGGCTTCATTCTAAGGTAAATTTCACATAATGTGCGATGCACTTTATAACTTTGCCTTGCAGAATTTTATTTTTTTAAAAGCTAGCGGTTTACTACTGCTTTAATGTAATCTAGGAACCCTGTCTGCTGTGCTGTTCATCATACCCAACATCCTTGAAAACTTGGATTTGATTCCTGATATTGCTGATATTTCAGTCTAAGGCCTCATGCACACTGGGCGTTTTTGACGCTGCTCTTAGGGGTGTGTGGCGTTTTTTTTCTGCCTCTAAGCGCCCCTGCATGTTACCCTATATGTGCATACACGCATATGTGTTTAGAGGCAGAAAAAAAACCCTGCCAGTGCATCTAGGAGCAGCATTGTGGCAAAAATGCGTGTAAACGTGTGTTAACGCATCTAAACACACGTTAAAGCTAGGTGTGGTTAGTGCCTCCATGTTTATTCATTTCAATGGCCTGAATAAATGATAACTATTAAACGCTTTACACGTGCGTCAAGCGTTTTTTTTTCAACTGAAACACAGCTTCCAGGAAGAAAGGCGTCTAGAAGAGATAGTATAAATGTGCAGTGTGTTTGAGGCCTGATTCACAACACACAAAAAGCTGAGTGCGCCAGAGGAGGGGACACCCATCTTCCTTCCCACTAGATCATATACATTGGACAGAAGTAGTTGTCAAATATTTGTTTAAAGACATTCAACTAAAGATGACCAAAAACCATTATAGGATAATTTCAGTGTATATAATCTATGTTTGTTAAGGTTTTAAAAACATATAGGGGGGGGGTTAGGCTTCATGTGCATGGGACGTTTCTCAACCTCTCCTGAACGCTGGAACATCACAGCTAGTAATCCACATTTAAAAACGCGTGTTTAGCAGCGTTTACAAGCCGCGTTTGCATTCAGAAGCGTTTACTAAAGATAACCTCAGGAGACCCTCCCAAAGCAGACCCTCCCTGTAAGAGAAGAGTGTGAGTAGCAGCTGAGGAAGCAGTGTGCTTGTAGCTAGCTGTTATTTTTTGGTTGGTTTGTTAATATGGATCCAATGATGAGAATGTGTGAGGAAATTCTCCTGATGTTGCTTTTGCTGAGGCTCCAAAGATGTAGAAAATTGCGTGAAAGGACCAGAGTTCATCGCTACTGGACACATCCATTGATGGCTCAATGCATGTCCACAGGATACTTTTCTAATATGTATGTTCAGCTGCGTAATTACCCAGAGAAATGCCACCTTTGACGTTCTCTTGGAAAAGATTGTAAAAGCGGGCGGTTCTGGTCAGGTAATTAGGCAAGCAGGTTTGGGGTAACCAATAGCTAGCTAGGGAAGGTTCTGGTCCATTAGGAAGGCTATATAAGGGCTGCAGAGGGTCTGGAGCGTCCTCTGCAGCTGACCAGGATTGAAAGAAAAAAGAGCTCCGTCGCGGCATTTTATGTGGTAGGGTCACCTCGGAATCCGGGGGGGGGGGGGGGACATTTTCAATGTTAGTTCGGTAAAGTTGTCCGAGTTCCAATAACTGGGCAAAAGTTTAAGTGATTTGTGGTTTATTCATTAAAAGTGTTTTTGATATATATGGTCTTGTAAATATGTTAAACCAATAAAGTGCTGCAGCCATTTCTGCCAATTAAACTGGTTTGGTTCTTTTGGTTGTATGATTGTATCTGGGGGTTTTTAGATGGGGGGGCGGGTGTGGCCTACAGTCCCATAGACCCCGTGAGGAAAAGCGTGCCACCAGAGAAACGTGTGTTGGTGACTCTCCACTTCAGTGTCAAGTAATGCAAGTCGTGTATTGTACAGCACAATTGGCTGATGAGGGGAATATCACATGGTATATCAAGCTTGCAGGCAGTAGATCTGCATGATTCTGACCAAAATGAGAATCACAATTTTTTTGCTTAGAATAAAAAGATCACGATTCTCGCAAAGTAAAATCTTTCACATTAAACAAAAAAAAATGGGCTAACTTTACTGGTTAGTTTTTTTTTTTTTTAATTCATTAAAGTAATTTTTTTCCAAAAAAAATGCATTTGTAAGTTCGCTACGCAAATACGGTGTCACATAAAATATTGCAACAACCACCATTTTTTTCTTTAGGGTGTCTACTATAAAAATATATAGAATGTTTGGGGTAATTTTCTAGCAAAAAAAAAATGATTTTTTACTTGAAACCAACAAATGTCAGAAAAAGGTTTAGTGTTTAAGTGATTAAACTTTTTTCACTTACACACAAAGTCTATTCCATTGACAAATTGTTACAATGTTTATACTTAAAGCGGTGTTGTACTCAAATTTGCAACTTAATCTTAATGTAATCTGTTAGTGCTATTGATGCTCACATGCCCCTTAAAACATATTTTTTTGCCATAATTACCTTTTTAATAGTAATTTGTATGTTGACTTCCGGGCTCTCCTCCCGTGGGAGTAGGTGTGTTTATCGCCTTTCCCCGGCTCCGCAAAGACCCCTGGGAGCTTTGTCAGAGTCTTCCCAAGAATCAGTGGGGAACACCGTCATGCCCAATACTCGTGAGATCTCGGAACCGAGTGACGCCGGTCACGTGATGAGGGCGTGTCTCTGGTTTGTACATGTTTGGTTGCCATCACAACGGGGCGGGAACTTCCGACGCCGCCGCCCGTTGCGATGGCAACCCGGAATTTTACGGCGCTGCTAGCTGTTATCATTGAGCAAGCGCGCGATCGAGCAGTGAATGCTGGAAGCACAGCATTCACCACCTCCCGGAAATAAATGGTTGTGGGCTTCAAATGCCCACAAGCAAAATGACAACGGCCAGGATGCATTTTTATTAAGTTATTCTTGCAGACGAAATCTGCAAGCGGGGGAACTTAAAAACACAAAAAGTGAGTACTATCCTTACATTATTATAGTCTATAAATGACCCTGAAAAAAAAAAAAAATGATAGGTGGACGGGATCCCGCTTCAAGTTCAACTGATAAAAAATGTTGTGATTCTTGGCAGACTGCCCGGTTTTTTCCTTCCTTTCTTTTGATAGCTGTGGCTTCAGAAGAGCAGAGAGAATTCTTTGCATAGAAAGAATCGGGAAACACTTTAGTCAAGATCGCGATAACGATTCTTGGCGATTAATCGTGCCGCTCTAGCAGGCAGTGATAATTGAGTTTTTGGTGTGTTTTTAGCATTTTTCAGGCTCAAGAGTAATAAATAAAATGTTTCCCTCTTAAAAACGCTTCTAGACCAAATGCGCCTTTAGCCTCGTTTGGCACTTGAAATGCATTTTTTTTTTTGGGCACCAAAAAAAGCCTCTAAACACAACTGCCTAGAATAGACTATAAACGACCCTGTGTACATGTACTTATAAGATAACATAGAGGAGAGTTCAGGAGCAGTTGACAAAAAAATGCCCAACTGCTCCTAAATGTCCGTCTATCAGCAGCAGTGTACATGAGGCCTTACTAAAACTGGAGAGTGCAAAATCTGGTGCGGCTGTGCACAGAAACCAATCAGCTTCCAGCTTTCATTGTCAAAGCTTAGTTGAACAAGCTGAAGTTAGAAGCTGATTGGTTAACATGCACAGCTGCACCAGATTCTGTATGCTCCAGTTTTAGTAAATCAACCCCAAAGAGTGATACTTGCACCATGTCTGTGTCTTACTGATCCTCTCATTTAGTCCCAAGGCTTGTCTGATTGACTCTCTAGTTTTAAATGATGTGAACTACCCACAATGTTCTGTTAATTCATATCAAGTGTAAATTTTTAGGATAGGGTCGTTTTTTAAACTTCTTTTATCTGTTCCTTCCTCAGGATTATCCGGGCCTTTGTGCGCACTATGAAATATGTTTTTGGGTTGCGCTTCGAGGTGAAAGGATTGGAAAACTTTCAGGTTGACGGCCCTTGTGTCATTATCTCCAACCACCAGAGTATCCTGGATATGATTGGTAAGGATGACTATAGATGGCGGGATATGTCACTGAGGAAGGTAGGTGGCTGTTCATCCTCAGTGCTTTCTTCCTGATTGGGCCAATCAATGGTACGCATATTATAATGGATTTGTTGCCTTTTCTGTATAGAAAAGTGAGGGATTGGTGGTTGTTCAAGACTCCAACATAGAAGACATTTCCCATGTGTGATGAGAATGGTCCCATGTAAGGACTCATCTCTTCTGATCTTTGCATGGGTTCCTAGTCACAAGCATAGCTCCCAACCGTCCCTGATTTCGAGGGATTGTCCCTGATTTGAAACAAAGTCCCTCTTTCCTCCTCATTTGTCCCTCATTTTGGTCTGATCTATATAGTTGTATATAAAATACACTTTTTATCTTTCAAAAAGTATTTCCCAGCACTAAACCTTCATCCAATTTCAAAATGATTGCATCTGTAAATTGCAAAATCCAATATAAAGGAATAGTAATGGTAAAAAAAGCTCTTGTGGGTTTTTTTTTTATAATTTTTATTTAAGGGGGTGTCCTATACCTACATACTTTTGAGGTGTCCCTCATTCCAATCTCAGAAAGGTGGGAGGTATGGTCACAAGCACTGTCTATATTCGGCTCAAAATGACCGAATGGTGAAACAATCACCTGTCTGGGGACACCTTGTGGATGTTTGTGGAAGCCCCTAGCTTAGTTTTGTGGGTGAGTCCAGATATTCCTGGATGATTGCTGTCTCCAGAGATGAGACTAGGTCCAGATGTATGTGCTCAGTGCATAAACATGAACGATCGGCCAGTACCATCATGCTTGGTTTTTAACCGCTTAAGGACCGCCTCACACGCCGATATACGTCGGCAGAATGGCACGGCTGGGCACAATCACTGTACATGGCCCTTTCGCCGCTGGTCCTGAGCTCCGTGACTGCGGCCGCGGGACCAGCGGCCCGATCGCCGCTGGTGTCACGCTATCGGGTCACAGAGCTGAAGAACGGGGAGAGGTCTGTGTAAACAAACCTCTCCCCGTGCTTCCTAGTGACGCTGTCACTGATCAGGCGGTTCCCTGTCATCGGGAAAGCCGATCAGTGACGTCAGACGCAAAGCCACGCCCCCCTACAGTAAAAAAAAACACACACACAAACTTAACCCCTCCCTGCCCCCTAGTGGTTAACTCCTTCACTGCCAGTGTCATTTACACAGGAATCAGTGCAGTTAAATAGCACTGATTGTTGTATAAATGACAATGGTCCCAAAAATGTGTCAAAAATGTCCGATGTGTCCGCCATAATGTCGCAGTCACAATAAAAACCGCTGATCGCCGCCATTACTAGTAAAAAAAAAAATATTAATAAAAATGCTATAAAACTATCCCCAATTTTGTAAACGCTATAACTTTTGCGCAAACCAATCAATAATTGCTGGGCATAGCAAAAAGTAAAAAATATTGAATTTTTTTCAAAATTGTCGCTCTATTTTTGTTTATAGCGCAAAAAATAAAAACCGCAGAGGTGATCAAATACCACCAAAAGAAAGCTCTATTTGTGGGAAAAAAGGACGCCAATTTTGTTTGGGAGCCACGTCGCACGACCGCGCAATTGTCTGTTAAAGCGTTGCAGTGCCGAATCGCAAAAAGGGGCCTGGTCCTTTGGCTGCAAATTGGTCCGGGGCTGAAGTGGTTAATAAAAGGGAATATTTTTGTAGCTATCGCACATTGGACTAGCCAAAAACTCTAAGCAAACTCAATATGTATCAAGGTACCATAGGAATGGATCACACATGGACCATCCTTGCCAGCAAAGTACAGTCCCATCATTTATAGGTGTGTCAGGTAGCTGGACTGTTAAATCCACCAAAAGCTTTCTTGTACAGTTGGGAGAGTCAATTTGAGTTTTAAACTTGAGTTCTGGTTTTGCATATTATAAAGGTGTTCGCAGCCTATGTGCACCCCAAAGCTCAAGCACACTGAAGCATGGTAAACTTTGTTTACCATGCTTCAGTGTTTGAATGAACACAGTGAGTGAATGTGTTCATGGTGTTCATTTAGAAAAGGAAGTGGTCAACACAGGGGAAAGCCAGGGCAGTAGGGGGACCACACAGAGTGATTAGGGTGTGCCCAGGCACACCTGGCACACCCCCTGCACACACATACGATTATCACCATCTCTGCTAGATCTCTGTTTTTTTTTTTTTTTTTTTAAATGAACATACAACCAGCACACATGGCATAAAGAAAGAAAGCCAGGATCCAAGGCAGGCATGACTGAACCTGAAACCAAAATATCCCTTTTGTGTATTCACCTCATAATTTAAAAATAAAATTTCAGATATGAATATTTTATACATCGTTACATGGTCCATCTTTGACCCTTATAACTATACATATTCTGTACCTGTGGGATCCCTCTAGAACAGTGATCTCCAAACTGTGTGCCTTTGCTTGCTTTTATATGGCCCTTGGAGCACCATTCCTCCCACTGACACCAATGATAGGGCATAATTTTTTCCACTGACACCAATGATAGGGCACTGTTCCTCCCACTGACACTAATGATAGGGCACTGTTCCTCCCACTGACACCAATGATAGGGCACTGTTCCTCCCACTGACACCAATGATAGGGCACTGTTCCTCCCACTGACACCAATGATAGGGCACTGTTCCTCCCACTGACACTAATGATAGGGCACTGTTCCTCCCACTGACACTAATGATAGGGCACTGTTCCTCCCAATGACACCAATGATAGGGCACTGTTCCTCCCACTGACACCAATGATATGGCACTGTTACTCCCACTGACACAAATGATAGGGCACTGTTCCTCCCACTGACACCAATGATGGGGCACTGTTCCTCCCACTGACACCAATGATAGGGCACTGTTCCTCCCACTGACACCAATGATATGGCACTGTTACTCCCACTGACACAAATGATAGGGCACTGTTCCTCCCACTGACACCAATGATGGGGCACTGTTCCTCCCACTGACACCAATGATAGGGCACTGTTCCTCCCACTGACACTGATGATGGGGCACTGTTCCTCCCATTGACACCAACGATGGGGCAGAATTTCTTCCACTGACACCAATGATGGGGCACTGTTCCTCCCATTGACACCAACGATGGGGCATAATTTCTTCCACTGACACCAATGATAAGGCACTGTTCCGCCCACTGACACCAACGATGGGGCATAATTTCTTCCACTGACACCAATGATGGGGCACTATTCCTCCCACTGACTCTTTCTATTTTCACTGGCCAGACCCCCTAAAGTCTGAAGCTAAAGTCTAAACTGGCCATTTGTTTAGAAAGTTTGGAGACCCCTGTCCTAGAAGCTGGAATCCACCATAGGAGACACCATTACTCCAGTGACCTCCGCTTGCTTTTGGGTCCTGTGCCGAGAGGCTGTCCTGCTGTATTCTGAACACAGAAGGTTGGACACTTGCACAGGCAGGATTCAGGGGATACTTTGCATCTTCTAAATGATGGTGACACAGATGTATGGGGACACAGATGTATGGGGACACAGATGTATGGGGAGACTGATGGGGACACAGATATATGGGGACACAGATGTATGGGGACACAGATGTATGGTGACACAGATGTATGGGGACACAGATGTATGGGGACACAGATGTATGGGGACACAGATGTATGGGGAGACTGATGGTGACACAGATGTATGGGGACACAGATGTATGGGGAGACTGATGGGGACACAGATGTATGGTGACACAGATGTATGGGGACACAGATGTATGGGGAGACTGATGGGGACACAGATGTATGGGGAGAATGATGGGGACACAGATGTATGGGGAGAATGATGGGGACACAGATGTATGGGGAGAATGATGGGGACACAGATGTATGGGGAGAATGATGGGGACACAGATGTATGGGGAGACTGATGGGGACACAGATGTATGGGGAGACTGATGGTGACACAGATGTATGGGGAGACTAATGGGGACACAGATGTATGGGGACACAGATGTATGGGGAGACTGATGGGGACACAGATGTATGGGGAGGAGTGATGGGGGCACAGATGTATGGGGAGACTGATGGTGACACAGATGTATGGGGAGACTGATGGTGACACAGATATGGGGAGACTAATGGGGACACAGATGTATGGGGACACAGATGTATGGGGAGACTGATGGGGACACAGATGTTATGGGGAGACTGATGGGGGACACATGGGGAGACTGATGGGGACACAGATGTATGGGGACAGTTGTAATGGGGAGAGAGAGTGGGAGTAGGGAGAGAGGTAGTGGAGAGGAGGAGAGAGAGGGATGAATGGACTGAGAGTCGTGGTGATGGTGACACATGATGTGATGGGACACGAGAGATGAGGAGAGAGGAGGAGATGTAGGAGGGAGACTGATGGGGAGAGAGGGAGAGTGCACAGAGTAGAGAGAGAGGGAGAGGGGAGATGGAGATGAACAGATGTATGGGGAGGACTGATGGGGACCAGAAGATTGATAGGGAAGGGGAGAGGGGAGAGAGATGGGGACACAGATGTGGGGGGGACTGATGGTGACACAGATGTATGGGGAGACTGATGGTGACACAGATGTATGGGGAGACTAAAGGGGACACAGATGGAGGGAGGGAGAGAGAGAGGGGAGACTGATGGGGACACATGATGTATGGGGACACAGATGTCTGGGGAGACTGATGGGGACACAGATGTATGGGGACACAGATGGATGGCGAGACTGATGGGGACACAGATTGATGGGGAGACTGATGGTGACACAGATGTATGGGGACACAGATGTATGGGGAGACTGATGGGGACACAGATTGATTGGGAGACTGATGGGGACATGGATGTAAAGCCTCATGCACACTGGAAGTTTAGCCCCGCTGTATGATGCTCCAGCATTTGGGTGCCAGCAAAGAATACAGGAGCACCATCCAGTCCTGCTGTCAGCAGTAAGTAAAATTCTTTTCTATTCTTCTACTGTGGATTTATTTATAAATGATTGCAAAATGTTCTTTGATTGATCTAGGTTGAGGGGCAGGGCGATGAATGGCGCCCATGCTGAACGACCAACCTCCTGTGCTCAGTAGCAGGGCAGCCGCTTGGCACAGGACCCAGAAGCTGGTGGAGATCACTGGAGTAGTGGTGTCTATTTTAGTGATTTCCAGCTTCCAGGGGCATTGACCAGGTATGGCACTTGCATAGTTACATTGGTCCAAGCTGGTACAGGTATAAAACGCATGGTATTCTCTTTTAAATGTGCCAAATGCTTGTGATTTTCCACTGCTGATCTCTCAACAACAGCATGTGGAATAGATGTCTACATTGTTTTTAGATGATTTTGCTTCACACAGTTCAGCAGGCCGGGTGACAGGAGAAAATAAACCAGACTTCCATTTATCTTGGAAATGAAAATGTTTTATTTCACCCGCCTGCAAATGTTGCGAATGTCTTCTTCTAATTCCGAATTTGAGGCTCTGCGGCATCAGCCGGTCTCCTATTCCCCAATCCAATAAGCAGCCCAGTGCTTCCTTCTCTCACCTATAACTCATATACAACACATATATTATCGCCTCGCCTTCCGCCCAACATTTCCCTCCACCTTTATTAGATTGCCACGATTCATACGGTCAGCTCAAGCAGTTAAAATATTAAGCGTCCGGCAGATTAAAATAGATGAGCCTCGGGAGTGCGATGCCGCCGTCTCATCTCCGCCGCTGCGTACAGAAACTATTGATTTTTCTGGACTCAGAACGCTGTTTTGTTTTTATTAAGAGGACCCAAAAATTCACCGCCAGGCAGAGTCTAATATTAGCCGATTAAAAAGTCATTTTGCCTTCTTGTAAAAAAAGACTGCGCCTTCCCCTCCCCCCTCCATATCTTTGTCTTACCGTTGCCAGCGACAATAAGAAGAAGATCGCAGTGGGGAGCGATTGAGCGCGCTGGCGGCTCTGCTTAGCAGAAGAGATTTTAATTTGTGTCTCATTATGGAGATAAAGATGAGTGGAGTTTGGATGGACTCAGCTGGTAGGAGCGGATTTTGTCCGGGTGAAGTGCTGCTCTACGGGCCATAATGTGATCACATCTGAATGACCTCACAAGAACCTTTCAGTGCGGCCTGTGTGCTCCGTACAGATTCATACAATTGGGAATGCAGAACACTGTATTGTCAAAAGTATTGGGACACCTGCCTTTACACTTTAACCAGTAGCTGATCGCTGGCTGTCAATTGACGGCCAGGCGGCGCAGCTCTCAGGGCGGGAGGGCGTCATATGACGTCCTCCCCTTCCCGGCCCTCCAGGGAGCGCGCACACCCACCATGTCACTGGGCAACCGCCTGCCCAGCAGGCGCGATGTCCGCGCACCTGCGATTGCCCGGTAACACTGCGAGACCGTAAACACACAGATCCACGGTCCTGTCAGAGGAGAGGAGCCGATTAGACATGTGCACAACAAAGAAAATTGTTTATTTTTTTTTTTTTTTTGTTTCCGTTGATTCGTAACGATTCGTAAATTCATAAGTCGTCGGTGTTCGTATTCGTAACGATTCGTATTTTCGTAAAAGTTATTTTTTCGTTGATTCGTATTTGCGTTAGTTTAATTTTCGTTTATTCGTTTATTCGAAATTCGGACGCATTCGTACTTATTCGTACATTCGTAACATTCGTAGATTCGTAATCGGAGCATAATTCATAATGTTATGTAATGTGTATGCTATTATTACATTTTAAGAGACACGAAAAATTACGAATCGAAAAAAAAAGTTACGAATGTACAAATTTTTTCGTTCAATCCAGCCGAAGCACGTTAGGCAACGCCATTGTAAGAGACGCGGAAAATTTACGATTTGAAAAAAAAAAAAGTTACGAATTTACGAATTTTTTCGTTCAATCCATTCGAGGCACGTTAAGCAGTACCATTGTAAGGGACACGGAAAATTACCAATTCAACAAAAAAAAACAGGTTACGAATGTACGAATTTTTTCGTTCATTTTCATTTTCGTTGTTCCTGTTTTCGTTTTTCGGATTTTCTTCATTCGTACATTCGTTGTTTCTAATTTGTTTTTTTTCGGATTTTCGTTATTTTCGGATTCGAACGATTCGTTATTCGTTAAAATTTTTGCGAATCGTTCGTTCATTCGTACGAAAACGAATGAACGAAAATAACAAAAAAAAAAAAAAAAAAACGAAAAAAAAATAAACAAATTGCACATGTCTAGAGCCGATGGTGTGTTCTCAGTACAGAGAAACACTGATCGGTCTCCTCCCCTTGTGAGTCCCCTCCCCCTACAGTTAGAATTACTCCCAGCGAACATGTTAACCCCTTCAGCGCCCCCTAGTGGTTAACCCCTTTCCTGCCAGTCACATTTATACAGTAATCAATGCATTTTTATAGCACGGATCGCTGTATAAATGTGAATGGTCCCAAAAATGTGTCAAAAGTGTCCGATATGTCCGCCGCAATATCGCAGTCATGATAAAAATCGCAGATCGCCGCCATTACTAGTTAAAAAAAATAAAAAAAAATAAAATTGCTATAAATCTATCCTCTATTTTGTAGACGCTATAACTTTTGTGCAAACCAATCAATATACGCTTATTGCAATTTTTTTTACCAAAAATTTGTAGAAGAATACGTATGGGCCTAAACTGAGGAAAAAAAAAAATGTTTTTTTATATATTTTTTGGGGATATTTAGTATAGCAAAAAGTAAAAAATATTGTTTTTTTTTTTTAAACTTGTCCCTCTTCTTTTGTTTATAGCGCAAAAAATAAAAACTTGCAGAGGTGATCAAATACCACCAAAAGAAAGCTCTATTTGTGGGGAAAAAATGATAACAATTTAATTTGGGTACAGTGTTGCATGACTGCGCAATTGTCATTCAAAATGTGACAGCGCTGAAAAATGGCCTGGGCAGGAAGGGGGTGAAAATGCACTGTACTGAGGTGGTTAATGGCATCCCAGTCTTAGTCCAAAGGGTTCAATATTGGGTTGGCCCACCCTTTGCAGCTATACCAGCTTCAACTCGTCTGGGAAGGCTGTCCACAAGGTTTAAGAGTGTATCTATAGGAATGTTTGACCGTTCTTCCAGAAGCGGTTTTGTGAGGTCAGGCACTGATGTTGGACGAAAAAGCCTGGCTCACAGTCTCCGATCTCTTATTCATCGCAAAGGTGTTCTATGGAGTTGATGGCAGGACTCTGTACAGGCCAATCAAGTTCCTCCACCCCAAATTCGCTCATCCATGTCTTTTATGAACCTTATTTGTGCACTGGTGCGCAGTCATGTTGGAACAGAAAGGGGCCATCTCCAAACTGTTCCCACAAAGTTGGAAGAATGAAATTGTCCAAAATGTCTTGGTATGCTGACGCCTTAAGAGTTCCCCTCACTGGAACTAAGGGGCCAAGCCCAACCCCTGAAAAACCATAAACCCCCCTCCACCAAATGATTTGGAGGGGTGGCCCAATACTTTTGGCAATATAGTGTGGATGAGCGAGTCTAGGGTGGAGAAACTTGATTGGCCTGCACAGAGTCCTGATCTCAACCCAATAGAACACCTTTGGAATGAATTAGAGCGGAGACTGCAAGCCAGGCCTTCTCGTCCACATTAGTGCCTGACCTCACAAATGCACTTCTGGAAGAATGGCCAAACATTCCCATAGACACACTCCTAAACCTTGTGGACATCCTTCCCAGAAGAGTTGAAGCTGTTATAGCTGCAAAGGGTGGGCCAACTCAATATTGAACCTTACGGACTAAGGCTTGATTCACAATAATGCGTTTTTTGATGCATTTTGCATTTTGCAGAAATGCAGGGAAATTTTTTAACATGGGTTCCTGTGGAACATGTTCACATCAATGCATTTTTGTGCCTCTGCGTTTTTGTAAAGGGTCAGGGACTTTTTTTCATGCAAAATGCAGCGTTTTGCATGTAATAGAAGTCAATGGACCCGCATCCAAATTGCAAGTACCGCGTTTTTACATCGTTTTTACCGTGATTTTGCCGTGATTTGTTTTTTTTTTTTTTTTTACACTGTATATACCTGGTTGCTAAGCAACCACCGTGTAAAAAAAAAAAATAAAAACGGAAAAAGCGTTAAAAAGCGCGTCCAAAAACGCGGCAAGCACCGCAAAAAGCACTGCAAAAACGCTCAAAAGCAACATGCATAGATGTAAATAGAGCCTAAGACAGGGATGCCATTAAAGTTCATGTAAAGGCAAGTGTCCCAATACTTATGACAATGTATGTTATATTCCGCATTTGTGTGTGGCAGGTTTTCCAAAAGGCATATACAATTGTGCTCAAAATAAACATATAGAAGGACCACCAACTATGTGTATATCACACCTCCGTGCTTACAGTCCACTCACCTTCCTTATGTCACCCTAAAACCAATTCAGGTCATATAGCGCTTAATAGTTGAAATGGAACAGTTATTGGTCTCCCGACTTCACCAGGCCTTCTGCCAATATTAACTGATATATGCGGTATCTGGCCCTTTAGGACTCGGGACCTCTCCACAGGGTTAGCCTATGCACAGTCAGATAACATAGCAAAATGACAAGAGAACTGCCATGGTGTAGAAAATAAAATCACCTTCATTTATTTAAAAGAAGCAGCACTTAGAAGCATAAAATATGAACAAGCATAAAAGCAGGTAGTATATCTTTAAGAATACCAGCTGTGGACCGCACTTCCGGTTATGGCAATGCCATCACCTGGCTCCTCCCTACGCGTTACGTCAGAGTACACATAAATTTGTTTAGTTTGTCCATGCTTTTTCAAAAAAATACCAGTTTGAGTTTGCTTTTGCCACTCCACTCTGAGGCCATTGAACTCTATATGACATGCATTTTGATGAAAGCACATCAAAGTGGAGGAAGTAGGAATTTTTTTTAACGCACTGCAGCTAAAATGCACAGATGTGAACAGGGCCTGAGAGGTAGCGGGGGCAGACGGCCATGAGCTGGCGTCCTGTGTCATACATGCTCCATTCTTATTGTTATAAAGAAGTATCTGAAGACCACTGTCACCATGAAAATTGCTTCTCTCCATAACCAGAACTTTTTCCAACACATTCTCCCCTAATCAAGTTCTGAATTTGTTCAGTCTACTCCCGCCATTGTACTCTTTTGTAAAAAAAAATTCTCTTATAATTTAAGCGGCGCTTTCAGCAACACTTTTGTACCATAGCGCTGTCTTGGAGTGTTATTCAGGCTTTTCTCCGGCACCTCTAATTAATCACCCCTCTCCCCGTTCTGTGACTCGTGGCTCGACAGCCCTTGGCTTTGTTCAATAGATTTCCTTTCCGCTGATGTACATTCCACTTGTAATAAAAGGGTTTGCTTCTTTAGATGGCAAATGGATCCGAGTGAGCTTGTTAAAAATGCATTACAAACGCCTAATAATAATCCAACTTTTTTTTAATGGTTCTGCTTAACCCTTTTACACAGACAAAGCATAGAACTGTATTGCATAGCTTATGTGTATAATCAGAGATGACTGGTGGCGGCCCGTCCATTAGCGGCACCTGGGCGGCGCCCCCTCTCTCCACGCCACCCCCTTTATGCAATGGATAGATTCATGCATAGCATGGATCTATCTACGGTCGCCGCGGCCGCCCCCCTATTCATGTGTCCGGCCCCTTTGAAAGCATCGGGGACATGAATTACAGCTGCCAGGTTTTTTTTTAAGCACCTGATTAGAGCCAGAGGCTCTCATAGGCTTCAAAATAGGGTGGGATCATGTCGCAGAGAATGTGCTCTGATCCCACCCAGGTGTGTTACTACAGAGAATGAATATTGGCTGTTGAAACACTGTTTCTCAATCTGGCCAATCAGAAACGGGTGTGAGACCTGTTTTCAGATTGGCCGAGAAGAGAAGGCTCCCAATTGGCCACCGAGGAGGAAGACAACGGAAGCCATAAAGACCCGTGGAGAGCAGGAGAATGGGAGGCCACCGTGACCGAGCAGGGGAAGCCACCGGTGATAGGGTAAGTGCTACCGACCGGGGGGGGGGGGGGTTGGCATACTGTTTGCCGCTCCCCCAAAAAAAAAATCCTCTGCCCGCCACTGCAAGTTATGGCGCCTTAAACGCTAAAGCAAATTTAACACGTTCCAAAAAAATTCATATATATGCTTTTCTGTATCCTTATTTTATCAATCAAACTCACATTTGCTTTATGAAATTATCTAAAACGAATCTATGCACTAGGGATGGGCCCGGTGCTCGATGCGAACCCATGTTCGCATCGAGCACCGGGTGTTCGCTCGCTCGGCGAGCCCAGAACTATTTTGGCCGCTCGCATCACGTTCGTGTGATGCGAGCGGCCCCGCAATGCATTGCGGCCGGCGCGGCCGGCGCAGTGCATTGCTGGCTGATGATTGGCCAAGCATGCACTGTGACCCCGCATGCTTGGCCAATCACAGCGCCGGAAACTCGAAGAGCCATAATTGGCTACAGGCAGGACGCCTGTAGCCAATTACAGCTCAGGGGCTTTAGTACACGCCCCCTCTTATAAAAGGCCGCCACGCCGTCGGCGCCGGTCACATGCTGTTCCGGCGCAGAGAGAGCAGGATCGTTCTGTGTCACTCTGCTGGATTTAGTTAGAGAGATTTAATTAGATAGATTCATTTAGAAAGATTCATTGTAGTAGTGTGGGCTTGTAGTGTGTTCGTGGCAGGCAGGCACTGGCAGGCAGTGGCAGCAAACAGAGCTCCTATATTTTGTTCCCAGAAGCACCTATAGGACTTGTAGTGTGTTCGTGGCAGGCAGGCACTGGCAGCAAACAGAGCTCCTATATTTTGTTCCCAGAAGCACCTATAGGACTTGAAGTGTGTTAGTCCCATCACACAGAGCTATATTTTCTTCCCAGAAGCACCTATAGGACTTGAAGTGTGTTAGTCCCATCACACAGAGATCATATATTTTGTTCCCAGAAGCACGTATAGGACTTGTAGTGTGTTAGTCCCATCACACAGAGATCCTATATTTTGTTCCCAGAAGCACCTATAGGACTTGTAGTGTGTTAGTCCCATCACACAGAGCTATATTTTGTTCCCAGAAGCACCTATAGGACTTGAAGTGTGTTAGTCCCATCACACAGAGCTATATTTTCTTCCCAGAAGCACCTATAGGACTTGTAGTGTGTTAGTCCCATCACACACAGAGATCATATATTTTGTTCCCAGAAGCACCTATAGGACTTGAAGTGTGTTAGTCCCATCACACAGAGCTATATTTTCTTCCCAGAAGCACCCATAGGACTTGTAGTGTGTTAGTCCCATCACACAGAGATCATAAATTTTGTTCCCAGAAGCACCTATAGGACTTGAAGTGTGTTAGTCCCATCACACAGAGCTATATTTTCTTCCCAGAAGCACCTATAGGACTTGAAGTGTGTTAGTCCCATCACACAGAGATCCTATATTTTGTTCCCAGAAGCACCTATAGGACTTGAAGTGTGTTAGTCCCATCACACAGAGCTATATTTTCTTCCCAGAAGCACCTATAGGACTTGAAGTGTGTTAGTCCCATCACACAGAGATCATATATTTTGTTCCCAGAAGCACCTATAGGACTTGTAGTGTGTTAGTCCCATCACACAGAGATCATATATTTTGTTCCCAGAAGCACCTATAGGACTTGTAGTGTGTTAGTCCCATCACACAGAGCTATATTTTGTTCCCAGAAGCACCTATAGGACTTGAAGTGTGTTAGTCCCATCACACAGAGCTATATTTTCTTCCCAGAAGCACCTATAGGACTTGTAGTGTGTTAGTCCCATCACACAGAGATCATATATTTTGTTCCCAGAAGCACCTATAGGACTTGTAGTGTGTTAGTCCCATCACACAGAGCTATATTTTCTTCCCAGAAGCACCTATAGGACTTGAAGTGTGTTAGTCCCATCACACAGAGCTATATTTTCTTCCCAGAAGCACCTATAGGACTTGAAGTGTGTTAGTCCCATCACACAGAGATCATATATTTTGTTCCCAGAAGCACCTATAGGACTTGTAGTGTGTTAGTCCCATCACACAGAGATCATATATTTTGTTCCCAGAAGCACCTATAGGACTTGTAGTGTGTTAGTCCCATCACACAGAGCTATATTTTGTTCCCAGAAGCACCTATAGGACTTGAAGTGTGTTAGTCCCATCACACAGAGCTATATTTTCTTCCCAGAAGCACCTATAGGACGTGTAGTGTGTTAGTCCCATCACACAGAGATCATATATTTTGTTCCCAGAAGCACCTATAGGACTTGAAGTGTGTTAGTCCCATCACACAGAGCTATATTTTCTTCCCAGAAGCACCCATAGGACTTGTAGTGTGTTAGTCCCATCACACAGAGATCATAAATTTTGTTCCCAGAAGCACCTATAGGACTTGAAGTGTGTTAGCCCCATCACACAGAGCTATACTTTCTTCCCAGAAGCACCTATAGGACTTGAAGTGTGTTAGTCCCATCACACAGAGATCCTATATTTTGTTCCCAGAAGCACCTATAGGACTTGAAGTGTGTTAGTCCCATCACACAGAGCTATATTTTGTTCCCAGAAGCACCTATAGGACTTGAAGAGTGTTAGTCCCATCACACAGAGCTATATTTTGTTCCCAGAAGCACCTATAGGACTTGAAGTGTGTTAGTCCCATCACACAGAGATCATATATTTTGTTCCCAGAAGCACCTATAGGACTTGAAGTGTGTTAGTCCCATCACACAGAGCTATATTTTCTTCCCAGAAGCACCCATAGGACTTGTAGTGTGTTAGTCCCATCACACAGAGATCATATATTTTGTTCCCAGAAGCACCTATAGGACTTGAAGTGTGTTAGTCCCATCACACAGAGCTATATTTTGTTCCCAGAACCACCTATAGGACTTGAAGTGTGTTAGTCCCATCACACAGAGATCATATATTTTGTTCCCAGAAGCACCTATAGGACTTGAAGTGTGTTAGTCCCATCACACAGAGCTATATTTTCTTCCCAGAAGCACCCATAGGACTTGTAGTGTGTTAGTCCCATCACACAGAGATCATATATTTTGTTCCCAGAAGCACCTATAGGACTTGAAGTGTGTTAGTCCCATCACACAGAGCTATATTTTGTTCCCAGAAGCACCTATAGGACTTGAAGTGTGTTAGTCCCATCACACAGAGCTATATTTTGTTCCCAGAAGCACCTATAGGACTTGAAGTGTGTTAGTCCCATCACACAGAGATCCTATATTTTGTTCCCAGAAGCACCTATAGGACTTGAAGTGTGTTAGTCCCATCACACAGAGATCCTATATTTTGTTCCCAGAAGCACCTATAGGACTTGAAGTGTGTTAGTCCCATCACACAGAGCTATATTTTGTTCCCAGAAGCACCTATAGGACTTGAAGTGTGTTAGTCCCATCACACAGAGATCCTATATTTTGTTCCCAGAAGCACCTATAGGACTTGAAGTGTGTTAGTCCCATCACACAGAGCTATATTTTGTTCCCAGAAGCACCTATAGGACTTGAAGTGTGTTAGTCCCATCACACAGAGATCATATATTTTGTTCCCAGAAGCACCTATAGGACTTGAAGTGTGTTAGTCCCATCACACAGAGCTATATTTTCTTCCCAGAAGCACCTATAGGACTTGAAGTGTGTTAGTCCCATCACACAGAGATCCTATATTTTGTTCCCAGAAGCACCTATAGGACTTGAAGTGTGTTAGCAGTGGCGGCTGGTGCTCAAAATTTTTGGGGGGGCGCAAACAAACAGCCTCACTGTGCCATCAAACGCTGCCACTGTGCCCATTAAACACTGCCACTGTGCCCATCAAACGCTGCCACTGTGCCCCAAGTGCTGCCACTGTGCCCATCAAACGCTGCCACTGTGCCCCAAGTTCTGCCACTGTGCCCCAAGTTCTGCCACTGTGCCCCTTAAGTGCTGCCACTGTGCCCCAAGTTCTGCCACTGTGCCCCAAGTTCTGCCATTGTGCCCCAAGTGCTGCCATTGTGCCCCTTAAGTGCTGCCATTGTGCCCCTTAAGTGCTGCCATTGTGCCCCTTAAGTGCTGCCACTGTGCCCCTTAAGTGCTGCCATTGTGCCCCAAGTTCTGCCATTGTGCCCCTTAAGTGCTGCCATTGTGCCCCTTAAGTGCTGCCATTGTGCCCCTTAAGTGCTGCCATTGTGCCCCAATTTCTGCCACAAGTTCTGCCATTGTGCCCCAAGTTCTGCCATTGTGCCCCTTAAGTGCTGCCATTGTGCCCCTTAAGTGCTGCCATTGTGCCCCTTAAGTGCTGCCATTGTGCCCCAAGTTCTGCCACTGTGCCCCTTAAGTTCTGCCACTGTGCCCCTTAAGTGCTGCCATTGTGCCCCTTAAGTGCTGCCATTGTGCCCCTTAAGTGCTGCTATTGTGCCCCTTAAGTGCTGCCATTGTGCCCCTTAAGTGCTGCCATTGTGCCCCTTAAGTGCTTCCATTGTGCCCCAAGTTCTGCCACTGTGCCCCTTAAGTGCTGCCACTGTGCCCCCTGCCTGCCCTCTGCACTTACCTTGTCCCGGTGTGCAGCTGGTGACGGCGTCAGGCGACGAGCGGTGTCTCCGTCGGATGTCTTCTCCCGCGCTCCTCCTGTCTTCTTCTACTGTGATTGGACGCTAGGTGATTGGACGCCTAGCGTCCAATCACAGCGCCTGTGACTTCAGCCAATCAGGTGACAGGTAACAGACCTGGCAACCTGATTGGCTGAGAGGCGGGTCTGTGTTAGGGAAGCGATGTATTCGCTTCCCTAACACAGTACTGTGTAATCAGCGAACGCACAGCCGTGCGCCCGCTGTTTACACTTAGGGAAGCCTATTAGAGCACACCGCTCTAATAGGGTCCCCTATTAGAGCTTACAGCTCTAATAGGGGCGCTTCCCGCAACACCCCCCCCCCCCACTGTAATTCAGATGCCCGGCGCCCGATCAGGGGCCGGACACCTGAATAGGGGGGGCGGCAGCGGTGACAATAGATAGATTCATGCAATGCATGAATCTATCTATTGGTGATAGAGCGGTGCAGGAGAGGGGGGGCGGCGCTCCTGCGCCCTCTATGCACGCACCGCCACTGTGTGTTAGTCCCATCACACAGAGCTATATTTTGTTCCCAGAAGCACCTATAGGACTTGAAGTGTGTTAGTCCCATCACACAGAGATCCTATATTTTGTTCCCAGAAGCACCTATAGGACTTGAAGTGTGTTAGTCCCATCACACAGAGATCCTATATTTTGTTCCCAGAAGCACCTATAGGACTTGAAGTGTGTTAGTCCCATCACACAGAGATCCTATATTTTGTTCCCAGAAGCACCTATAGGACTTGAAGTGTGTTAGTCCCATCACACAGAGCTATATTTTGTTCCCAGAAGCAACTATAGGACTTGAAGTGTGTTAGTCCATCACACAGAGCTATATTTTGTTCCCAGAAGCACCTATAGGACTTGAAGTGTGTTAGTCCCATCACACAGAGCTATATTTTGTTCCCAGAAGCACCTATAGGACTTGAAGTGTGTTAGTCCCATCACACAGAGCTATATTTTCTTCCCAGAAGCACCTATAGGACTTGAAGTGTGTTAGTCCCATCACACAGAGCTATATTTTGTTCCCAGAAGCACCTATAGGACTTGAAGTGTGTTAGTCCCATCACACAGAGATCCTATATTTTGTTCCCAGAAGCACCTATAGGACTTGAAGTGTGTTAGTCCCATCACACAGAACTATATTTTGTTCCCAGAAGCACCTATAGGACTTGAAGTGTGTTAGTCCCATCACACAGAGATCCTATATTTTGTTCCCAGAAGCACCTATAGGACTTGAAGTGTGTTAGTCCCATCACACAGAGCTATATTTTGTTCCCAGAAGCACCTATAGGACTTGTAGTGTGTTAGTCCCATCACACAGAGATCATATATTTTGTTCCCAGAAGCACCTATAGGACTTGTAGTGTGTTAGTCCCATCACACAGAGCTATATTTTGTTCCCAGAAGCACCTATAGGACTTGAAGTGTGTTAGTCCCATCACACAGAGCTATATTTTCTTCCCAGAAGCACCTATAGGACTTGTAGTGTGTTAGTCCCATCACACAGAGATCATATATTTTGTTCCCAGAAGCACCTATAGGACTTGAAGTGTGTTAGTCCCATCACACAGAGCTATATTTTCTTCCCAGAAGCACCCATAGGACTTGTAGTGTGTTAGTCCCATCACACAGAGATCATAAATTTTGTTCCCAGAAGCACCTATAGGACTTGAAGTGTGTTAGTCCCATCACACAGAGCTATATTTTCTTCCCAGAAGCACCTATAGGACTTGAAGTGTGTTAGTCCCATCACACAGAGATCCTATATTTTGTTCCCAGAAGCACCTATAGGACTTGAAGTGTGTTAGTCCCATCACACAGAGCTATATTTTGTTCCCAGAAGCACCTATAGGACTTGAAGAGTGTTAGTCCCATCACACAGAGCTATATTTTGTTCCCAGAAGCACCTATAGGACTTGAAGTGTGTTAGTCCCATCACACAGAGATCATATATTTTGTTCCCAGAAGCACCTATAGGACTTGAAGTGTGTTAGTCCCATCACACAGAGCTATATTTTCTTCCCAGAAGCACCCATAGGACTTGTAGTGTGTTAGTCCCATCACACAGAGATCATATATTTTGTTCCCAGAAGCACCTATAGGACTTGAAGTGTGTTAGTCCCATCACACAGAGCTATATTTTGTTCCCAGAAGCACCTATAGGACTTGAAGTGTGTTAGTCCCATCACACAGAGATCATATATTTTGTTCCCAGAAGCACCTATAGGACTTGAAGTGTGTTAGTCCCATCACACAGAGCTATATTTTCTTCCCAGAAGCACCTATAGGACTTGAAGTGTGTTAGTCCCATCACACAGAGATCCTATATTTTGTTCCCAGAAGCACCTATAGGACTTGAAGTGTGTTAGTCCCATCACACAGAGATCCTATATTTTGTTCCCAGATGCACCTATAGGACTTGAAGTGTGTTAGTCCCATCACACAGAGCTATATTTTGTTCCCAGAAGCACCTATAGGACTTGAAGTGTGTTAGTCCCATCACACAGAGATCCTATATTTTGTTCCCAGAAGCACCTATAGGACTTGAAGTGTGTTAGTCCCATCACACAGAGCTATATTTTGTTCCCAGAAGCACCTATAGGACTTGAAGTGTGTTAGTCCCATCACACAGAGCTATATTTTGTTCCCAGAAGCACCTATAGGACTTGAAGTGTGTTAGTCCCATCACACAGAGATCCTATATTTTGTTCCCAGAAGCACCTATAGGACTTGAAGTGTGTTAGTCCCATCACACAGAGCTATATTTTGTTCCCAGAAGCACCTATAGGACTTGAAGTGTGTTAGTCCCATCACACAGAGATCTATATTTTGTTCCCAGAAGCACCTATAGGACTTGAAGTGTGTTAGTCCCATCACACAGAGATCCTATATTTTGTTCCCAGAAGCACCTATAGGACTTGAAGTGTGTTAGTCCCATCACACAGAGATCCTATATTTTGTTCCCAGAAGCACCTATAGGACTTGAAGTGTGTTAGTCCCATCACACAGAGCTATATTTTGTTCCCAGAAGCAACTATAGGACTTGAAGTGTGTTAGTCCCATCACACAGAGCTATATTTTGTTCCCAGAAGCACCTATAGGACTTGAAGTGTGTTAGTCCCATCACACAGAGCTATATTTTCTTCACAGAAGCACCTATAGGACTTGAAGTGTGTTAGTCCCATCACACAGAGCTATATTCTCTTCCCAGAAGCACCTATAGGACTTGAAGTGTGTTAGTCCCATCACACAGAGATCCTATATTTTGTTCCCAGAAGCACCTATAGGACTTGAAGTGTGTTAGTCCCATCACACAGAGATCCTATATTTTGTTCCCAGAAGCACCTATAGGACTTGAAGTGTGTTAGTCCCATCACACAGAGCTATATTTTGTTCCCAGAAGCACCTATAGGACTTGAAGTGTGTTAGTCCCATCACACAGAGATCCTATATTTTGTTCCCAGAAGCACCTATAGGACTTGAAGTGTGTTAGTCCCATCACACAGAGCTATATTTTGTTCCCAGAAGCACCTATAGGACTTGAAGTGTGTTAGTCCCATCACACAGAGATCCTATATTTTGTTCCCAGAAGCACCTATAGGACTTGAAGTGTGTTAGTCCCATCACACAGAGATCCTATATTTTGTTCCCAGAAGCACCTATAGGACTTGAAGTGTGTTAGTCCCATCACACAGAGCTATATTTTGTTCCCAGAAGCACCTATAGGACTTGAAGTGTGTTAGTCCCATCACACAGAGATCCTATATTTTGTTCCCAGAAGCACCTATAGGACTTGAAGTGTGTTAGTCCCATCACACAGAGCTATATTTTGTTCCAGAAGCACCTATAGGACTTGAAGTGTGTTAGTCCCATCACACAGAGATCATATATTTTGTTCCCAGAAGCACCTATAGGACTTGAAGTGTGTTAGTCCCATCACACAGAGCTATATTTTCTTCCCAGAAGCACCTATAGGACTTGAAGTGTGTTAGTCCCATCACACAGAGATCCTATATTTTGTTCCCAGAAGCACCTATAGGACTTGAAGTGTGTTAGCAGTGGCGGCTGGTGCTCAAAATTTTTGGGGGGGCGCAAACAAACAGCCTCACTGTGCCATCAAACGCTGCCACTGTGCCCATTAAACGCTGCCACTGTGCCCATCAAACGCTGCCACTGTGCCCCAAGTGCTGCCACTGTGCCCATCAAACGCTGCCACTGTGCCCCAAGTTCTGCCACTGTGCCCCAAGTTCTGCCACTGTGCCCCTTAAGTGCTGCCACTGTGCCCCAAGTTCTGCCACTGTGCCCCAAGTTCTGCCATTGTGCCCCAAGTGCTGCCATTGTGCCCCTTAAGTGCTGCCATTGTGCCCCTTAAGTGCTGCCATTGTGCCCCTTAAGTGCTGCCACTGTGCCCCTTAAGTGCTGCCATTGTGCCCCAAGTTCTGCCATTGTGCCCCTTAAGTGCTGCCATTGTGCCCCTTAAGTGCTGCCATTGTGCCCCTTAAGTGCTGCCATTGTGCCCCAATTTCTGCCACAAGTTCTGCCATTGTGCCCCAAGT
Source organism: Lithobates sylvaticus (assembly GCA_028564925.1). NCBI lineage: Eukaryota > Metazoa > Chordata > Amphibia > Anura > Ranidae > Lithobates > Lithobates sylvaticus. The sequence goes on along the minus strand of CM053033.1, from coordinate 78,448,904 downwards.
TCTGCCATTGTGCCCCTTAAGTGCTGCCATTGTGCCCCTTAAGTGCTGCCATTGTGCCCCTTAAGTGCTGCCATTGTGCCCCAAGTTCTGCCACTGTGCCCCTTAAGTTCTGCCACTGTGCCCCTTAAGTGCTGCCATTGTGCCCCTTAAGTGCTGCCATTGTGCCCCTTAAGTGCTGCTATTGTGCCCCTTAAGTGCTGCCATTGTGCCCCTTAAGTGCTGCCATTGTGCCCCTTAAGTGCTTCCATTGTGCCCCAAGTTCTGCCACTGTGCCCCTTAAGTGCTGCCACTGTGCCCCCTGCCTGCCCTCTGCACTTACCTTGTCCCGGTGTGCAGCTGGTGACGGCGTCAGGCGACGAGCGGTGTCTCCGTCGGATGTCTTCTCCCGCGCTCCTCCTGTCTTCTTCTACTGTGATTGGACGCTAGGTGATTGGACGCCTAGCGTCCAATCACAGCGCCTGTGACTTCAGCCAATCAGGTGACAGGTAACAGACCTGGCAACCTGATTGGCTGAGAGGCGGGTCTGTGTTAGGGAAGCGATGTATTCGCTTCCCTAACACAGTACTGTGTAATCAGCGAACGCACAGCCGTGCGCCCGCTGTTTACACTTAGGGAAGCCTATTAGAGCACACCGCTCTAATAGGGTCCCCTATTAGAGCTTACAGCTCTAATAGGGGCGCTTCCCGCAACACCCCCCCCCCCCACTGTAATTCAGATGCCCGGCGCCCGATCAGGGGCCGGACACCTGAATAGGGGGCGGCAGCGGTGACAATAGATAGATTCATGCAATGCATGAATCTATCTATTGGTGATAGAGCGGTGCAGGAGAGGGGGGGGGGCGGCGCTCCTGCGCCCTCTATGCACGCACCGCCACTGTGTGTTAGTCCCATCACACAGAGCTATATTTTGTTCCCAGAAGCACCTATAGGACTTGAAGTGTGTTAGTCCCATCACACAGAGATCCTATATTTTGTTCCCAGAAGCACCTATAGGACTTGAAGTGTGTTAGTCCCATCACACAGAGATCCTATATTTTGTTCCCAGAAGCACCTATAGGACTTGAAGTGTGTTAGTCCCATCACACAGAGATCCTATATTTTGTTCCCAGAAGCACCTATAGGACTTGAAGTGTGTTAGTCCCATCACACAGAGCTATATTTTGTTCCCAGAAGCAACTATAGGACTTGAAGTGTGTTAGTCCCATCACACAGAGCTATATTTTGTTCCCAGAAGCACCTATAGGACTTGAAGTGTGTTAGTCCCATCACACAGAGCTATATTTTGTTCCCAGAAGCACCTATAGGACTTGAAGTGTGTTAGTCCCATCACACAGAGATCCTATATTTTGTTCCCAGAAGCACCTATAGGACTTGAAGTGTGTTAGTCCCATCACACAGAACTATATTTTGTTCCCAGAAGCACCTATAGGACTTGAAGTGTGTTAGTCCCATCACACAGAGATCCTATATTTTGTTCCCAGAAGCACCTATAGGACTTGAAGTGTGTTAGTCCCATCACACAGAGCTATATTTTGTTCCCAGAAGCACCTATAGGACTTGTAGTGTGTTAGTCCCATCACACAGAGATCATATATTTTGTTCCCAGAAGCACCTATAGGACTTGTAGTGTGTTAGTCCCATCACACAGAGCTATATTTTGTTCCCAGAAGCACCTATAGGACTTGAAGTGTGTTAGTCCCATCACACAGAGCTATATTTTCTTCCCAGAAGCACCTATAGGACTTGTAGTGTGTTAGTCCCATCACACAGAGATCATATATTTTGTTCCCAGAAGCACCTATAGGACTTGAAGTGTGTTAGTCCCATCACACAGAGCTATATTTTCTTCCCAGAAGCACCCATAGGACTTGTAGTGTGTTAGTCCCATCACACAGAGATCATAAATTTTGTTCCCAGAAGCACCTATAGGACTTGAAGTGTGTTAGTCCCATCACACAGAGCTATATTTTCTTCCCAGAAGCACCTATAGGACTTGAAGTGTGTTAGTCCCATCACACAGAGATCCTATATTTTGTTCCCAGAAGCACCTATAGGACTTGAAGTGTGTTAGTCCCATCACACAGAGCTATATTTTGTTCCCAGAAGCACCTATAGGACTTGAAGAGTGTTAGTCCCATCACACAGAGCTATATTTTGTTCCCAGAAGCACCTATAGGACTTGAAGTGTGTTAGTCCCATCACACAGAGATCATATATTTTGTTCCCAGAAGCACCTATAGGACTTGAAGTGTGTTAGTCCCATCACACAGAGCTATATTTTCTTCCCAGAAGCACCCATAGGACTTGTAGTGTGTTAGTCCCATCACACAGAGATCATATATTTTGTTCCCAGAAGCACCTATAGGACTTGAAGTGTGTTAGTCCCATCACACAGAGCTATATTTTGTTCCCAGAAGCACCTATAGGACTTGAAGTGTGTTAGTCCCATCACACAGAGATCATATATTTTGTTCCCAGAAGCACCTATAGGACTTGAAGTGTGTTAGTCCCATCACACAGAGCTATATTTTCTTCCCAGAAGCACCTATAGGACTTGAAGTGTGTTAGTCCCATCACACAGAGATCCTATATTTTGTTCCCAGAAGCACCTATAGGACTTGAAGTGTGTTAGTCCCATCACACAGAGATCCTATATTTTGTTCCCAGATGCACCTATAGGACTTGAAGTGTGTTAGTCCCATCACACAGAGCTATATTTTGTTCCCAGAAGCACCTATAGGACTTGAAGTGTGTTAGTCCCATCACACAGAGATCCTATATTTTGTTCCCAGAAGCACCTATAGGACTTGAAGTGTGTTAGTCCCATCACACAGAGCTATATTTTGTTCCCAGAAGCACCAATAGGACTTGAAGTGTGTTAGTCCCATCACACAGAGCTATATTTTTGTTCCCAGAAGCACCTATAGGACTTGAAGTGTGTTAGTCCCATCACACAGAGATCCTATATTTTGTTCCCAGAAGCACCTATAGGACTTGAAGTGTGTTAGTCCCATCACACAGAGCTATATTTTTGTTCCCAGAAGCACCTATAGGACTTGAAGTGTGTTAGTCCCATCACACAGAGATCCTATATTTTGTTCCCAGAAGCACCTATAGGACTTGAAGTGTGTTAGTCCCATCACACAGAGATCCTATATTTTGTTCCCAGAAGCACCTATAGGACTTGAAGTGTGTTAGTCCCATCACACAGAGATCCTATATTTTGTTCCCAGAAGCACCTATAGGACTTGAAGTGTGTTAGTCCCATCACACAGAGCTATATTTTGTTCCCAGAAGCAACTATAGGACTTGAAGTGTGTTAGTCCCATCACACAGAGCTATATTTTGTTCCCAGAAGCACCTATAGGACTTGAAGTGTGTTAGTCCCATCACACAGAGCTATATTTTGTTGCCAGAAGCACCTATAGGACTTGAAGTGTGTTAGTCCCATCACACAGAGCTATATTCTCTTCCCAGAAGCACCTATAGGACTTGAAGTGTGTTAGTCCCATCACACAGAGATCCTATATTTTGTTCCCAGAAGCACCTATAGGACTTGAAGTGTGTTAGTCCCATCACACAGAGATCCTATATTTTGTTCCCAGAAGCACCTATAGGACTTGAAGTGTGTTAGTCCCATCACACAGAGCTATATTTTGTTCCCAGAAGCACCTATAGGACTTGAAGTGTGTTAGTCCCATCACACAGAGATCCTATATTTTGTTCCCAGAAGCACCTATAGGACTTGAAGTGTGTTAGTCCCATCACACAGAGCTATATTTTGTTCCCAGAAGCACCTATAGGACTTGAAGTGTGTTAGTCCCATCACACAGAGATCATATATTTTGTTCCCAGAAGCACCTATAGGACTTGAAGTGTGTTAGTCCCATCACACAGAGCTATATTTTCTTCCCAGAAGCACCTATAGGACTTGAAGTGTGTTAGTCCCATCACACAGAGATCCTATATTTTGTTCCCAGAAGCACCTATAGGACTTGAAGTGTGTTAGTCCCATCACACAGAGATCATATATTTTGTTCCCAGAAGCACCTATAGGACTTGAAGTGTGTTAGTCCCATCACACAGAGCTATATTTTCTTCCCAGAAGCACCTATAGGACTTGAAGTGTGTTAGTCCCATCACACAAAGCTATATTTTGTTCCCAGAAGCACCTATAGGACTTGAAGTGCGTTAGTCCCATCACACAGAGATCCTCTATTTTCTTTGCAGAAGCACCCATAGGACTTCTAGTGTGTTAGTGGCATCACACAGAGCTCCTATATTTTCTTCTCAGCAGCACCCACAGGACTTCTAGTGGCATCACACAGAGCTCCTATATTTTCTTTGCAGAAGCACCCATAGGACTTCTAGTGTGTTAGTGGCATCACACAGAGCTCCTATATATTCTTCTCAGCAGCACCCACAGGACTTCTAGTGTGTTAGTGGCATCACACAGAGCTCCTATATTTTCTTTGCAGAAGCACCCATAGGACTTCTAGTGTGTTAGTGGCATCACACAGAGCTCCTATATATTCTTCTCAGCAGCACCCACAGGACTTCTAGTGTGTTAGTGGCATCACACAGAGCTCCTATATTTTCTTCGCAGAAGCACCCACAGGACTTCTAGTGTGTTAGTGGCATCACACAGAGCTCCTTTATTTTCTTTGCAGAAGCACCCATAGGACTTCTAGTGTGTTAGTGGCATCACACAGAGCTCCTATATATTCTTCTCAGCAGCACCCACAGGACTTCTAGTGTGTTAGTGGCATCACACAGAGCTCCTATATTTTCTTTGCAGAAGCACCCATAGGACTTCTAGTGTGTTAGTGGCATCACACAGAGCTCCTATATATTCTTCTCAGCAGCACCCACAGGACTTCTAGTGTGTTAGTGGCATCACACAGAGCTCCTATATTTTCTTTGCAGAAGCACCCATAGGACTTCTAGTGTGTTAGTGGCATCACACAGAGCTCCTATATATTCTTCTCAGCAGCACCCACAGGACTACCGACTACAATGGCTGGAAGACCGCCAAGGGGAGGCAGAGCGTGCAGAGCCAAGAACACAGGGCAGGCAGGCTCTGTTTCTAGTGGACGTGGCCGTGGACGTGGTCGTGCATCGTCATCAGCACGTGGCCATGGGACACGCGCGTCTTTGTTTTCGGCAGCTGGACATGTGGAGCCGCATCATGCTGAAGGCTTGGTAGAATGGATGACCAAGCCCTCCTCATCCTCCTCATCCTCTCTCACCCAGGCTCAGGGTACTGGCAGAGCAGCTGCCAACGCGTACTCAATGGCATCATCAGCCACCCCTTCCCTAGACCCACATGTCCTCCTGAGGAGTCCCCCGAACTCTTTGAGCACAGTGTTGGGTACATGCTCCAGGAGGATGCCCAACGATTCGAAGGCTCGGATGATGATACCCAGCTTGAGGAATCTGGCAGTACTGTTCCACCAGCTGCAGCTTACTGCCAGGTTTGCTCTAGTGGTGAAGAGGGAGGGGATGATGAGGTCACTGACTCCACGTGGGTGCCTGAAGGGAGAGAGGATGAGGAGGAGGACGAGGAGGAGGAGGATGCGGCGTCACATGTCCAACGAGGCAGGATGCCCCCTGGAGGCCAGGTAGAGGCCAGCACAGCAACTGTACAACACCGCAGAGCTCCGCCTGTGCAGGGCGCTGCCCCTGCACGTTATCAGAAAAGTTCTTTGGTGTGGGCCTTTTTTGAGACGAGTGCATCAGATCGCACCACTGCTATTTGCAATATTTGTCTCAAGCGTATCTCGCGTGGCCAAAACATCAGCCGCTTGGGCACCACAAGCATGACCAGACATATGTCGACCTGCCATGCAGCTCGTTGGCAGGCACACATAAAAGACCCACACCAAAGAACTAAGCGGACCTCTCCTTGCTCCTCATCAGCTGGGATCTCCATCCCCACTACACCTTCAGTGCTCTCTGAAAGCTGCTCTGAGAGGACTGAAGGTGTAGAATTAGGTGTGTCACAACCAAGTACTTGCAGTACACCGACGTCCGATTGCAGCAGGCAAATTTCCCTGCCCCAGCTGCTGGACCGTAGAAAGAAGTACACTCCCAGCCATCCACATGCCCAGCGGTTGAATGCTAGCTTGGCTAAATTGCTAGCACTTCAACTGCTGCCTTTTCAGTTGGTAGACTCGGCCGTGAGTTTGTTCAATGTGCGGTTCCTCAGTGGCAGGTTCCCAAACGCCACTTTTTCTCACGGAAGGCGATTCCGTCTCTCTACCGGCATGTGGAAGGCAATGTCCATGCCTCGCTGGACAGGGCGGTCAGCGGTAAGGTGCATATTACCGCTGACTCATGGTCCAGCAGGCATGGACAGGGACGGTACCTTTCTTTCACGGCCCATTGGGTCACTCTATTGGCAGCTGGGAGGGATGCAGGACAAGGTGCAGTAGTGTTGGAGGTTGTTCCGCCACCACGCCTCCAAAACGCTACTACTGCTACTGGTTGTGACACACCTCTCTCCTCCACCCCCTCCTCTTCTTCTTCCTCCAGTGCTCTGTCCTTGGAGCTCCGTAGGCGTACAAGGGGCTACGCAAGTACGCAGGCAAAAAGATGCCATGCCGTGCTTGCGCTGGTGTGTTTGGGGGACAGGAGCCACACTGGGCCAGAGGTTCTGGCAGCTCTGCAGGGGCAGGCCGAGAGGTGGTTGACGCCACGTCAGCTTAAGCCAGGAATGGTCGTTTCTGACAATGGCACCAACCTCCTCTCCGCCCTGCGACAGGGCAGCTCACCCATGTGCCCTGCATGGCTCACGTCCTCAACCTGGTGGTGCAGCGGTTCTTGGGCAGGTTCCCAGGCTTACAGGATGTCCTGAGGCAGGCCAGGAAAGTCTGTGTGCATTTCCGCCGATCTTATAATGCCAGTGCTCGGCTGACTGAGCTGCAAAAGGAGCTGAACCTGCCCAAGAACCGCCTAATATGTGACATGCCCACCAGGTGGAACTCAACGTTGGCCATGCTGCAGCGACTGCACACGCAGCAGAGGGCCATCAATGAGTACCTTTGCGACTACGGCACCAGGACAGGGTCAGGGGAGCTTGGTTTTTTTTCCCCACGTCAGTGGAGCATGATCAGGGATGCATGCACTGTCCTCTCACCATTTGAGGAGGCCACGAGGATGGTGAGCAGTGACAGTGCATGCATCAGTGACACTGTCCCTCTTGTCCACCTGTTTGAGCATACGCTGCGTGGGATAATGGACAGGGCACTTGAGGCAGAACAGAGGCAGGAAGAGGAGGACTTCCTTGCCTCTCAAGGCCCCCTTTATCCGGACAGTGTTCCTTCTGTCCCACCCATCACACAGGAAGAGGATGAGGAGGAGGAGGAGGAGGAGGAGGATTGTGTGAGCATGGAGGTGGAGCCTGGCACTCAGCATCAGCAGCAGCAGTCTTTTAGGGATGATGTACAGTCCCAACAAACCAGTGGACTTGTACGTGGCTGGGAGGAGGTGGCTGGCGATCATGTCATCCTCAGTGACCCAGAAGACTCCGGACCGAATGCCTCAGCTAACCTACGCTGCATGGCCTCCCTGATCCTGCAAAGCCTGCGGAAGGATCCTCGTGTTCTTCGGATCAAGGAGAGGGACCATTACTGGCTGGCCACTCTCCTTGATCCGCGGTACAAGGGTAAGGTTGCGGACCTTATCTTGCCGTCGCAGAGGGAGCAGAGGATGAGACATCTCAGGGAGGCCTTGCAGAAAGGTCTGTGCAACGCGTTCCCAGAAACTGGGAGGTTACAAACTCCTGGTCCTGGGCGACGAGTTGCTGAGGCTTCGGTCAGTAGCAGAAGGAGCAGTGGGGAAGGTGGACGTCTGACCGATGCGTTCAGACAATTTTTTAGTCCGCAGCCCCAAGGTATGATCGGTTCCAGCAACCATCGCCAGCGTCTGATATACATGGTGCAGGAATACCTTGGGGCAAGGTCAGACTTGGACACCTTTCCCACCGAAAATCCTCTGGCTTACTGGGTCCTGAGGATGGATCACTGGCCAGAGCTTGCACAGTATGCAATTGAGCTACTGGCCTGTCCTGCCTCCAGCGTTCTTTCCGAACGCACATTCAGTGCTGCTGGAGGTTTTGTCACCGATCATAGGGTGCGCCTGTCCACCGCCTCGGTTGATCGACTGACCTTCATCAAAATGAATCAGTCTTGGATCACCACCAGCTACCAGGCACCTGAAGCGGATATAACCGAATAATTTATAATGTCACATCCCTTCAAGACTGCCTATGCTGATGCTGAGTGACTGTCCTCTTATGTTCACTGACTATCCTCTTCCTCCTCCTCAATGATCCATGCCACCACACCAGTGCCTAAGGCACAATTTTTCAGCCCCTGTTTAACAGGGGCGTGTACATACAATTTTTATAAAAAAATGCTTCGCAACACGTGTGACTGCTGTGCTCCAAGTACAGTATCTGTGAGGGGTTGCAGTGTTGTGGCACCAGCACCAGTGCCTAAGGCACAATTTTTCAGCCCCTGTTTAACAGGGGCGTGTACTTACAATTTTTTAAAAAAATGCTTCGCAACACGTGTGACTGCTGTGCTCCAAGTACAGTATCTGTGAGGGGTTGCAGTGTTGTGGCACCAGTACCAGTGCCTAAGGCACAATTTTTCAGCCCCTGTTTAACAGGGGCGTGTACATACAATTTTTTATAAAAAAAAGCTTCGCAACACGTGTGACTGCTGTGCTCCAAGTACAGTATCTGTGAGGGGTTGCAGTGTTGTGGCACCAGCACCAGTGCCTAAGGCACAATTTTTCAGCCCCTGTTTAACAGGGGCGTGTACTTACCATTTTTTAAAAATATGCTTCGCAACACGTGTGACTGCTGTGCTCCAAGTACAGTATCTGTGAGGGGTTGCAGTGTTGTGGCACCAGCACCAGTGCCTAAGGCACAATTTTTCAGCCCCTGTTTAACAGGGGCGGGTAATTACAAATCTTGATCTAATAGTTCACAGCAGGGCCCATTCCTGCGCCCACCAAGAGTAACTATGAGGGCCTACAGTCTTGTGGCAACACCGTCCACCACCACCGCCAAAGGCCCAATTTTTCTGCCCTGTTCATCAGGTGCTTGCAATTACAAATCTTGATCTAATAACTCACAGCAGGGCCCATTCCTGCGCCCACCAAGAGTAACTGTGAGAGCTTACAGTCTTGTGGCAACACCGTCCACCACCACCGCCAAAGGCCCAATTTTTCTGCCCTGTTCATCAGGTGCTTGCAATTACAAATCTTGATCTAATAACTCACAGCAGGGCCCATTCCTGCGCCCACCAAGAGTAACTGTGAGAGCTTACAGTCTTGTGGCAACACCGTCCACCACCACCGCCAAAGGCCCAATTTTTCTGCCCTGTTCATCAGGTGCTTGCAATTACAAATCTTGATCTAATAACTCACAGCAGGGCCCATTCCTGCGCCCACCAAGAGTAACTGTGAGAGCTTACAGTCTTGTGGCAACACCGTCCACCACCACCACCACCCCCAATTTTTCTGCCCTGTTCAACAGGTGCATGCAATTACAAATCTTGATCTATTAACTCACAGCAGGGCCCATTCCTGTGCCCACCAGTCTTGTGGCTACACCAACATCTAATAGGGCAAATTTCTGCAGAGTATATACGCCAGGCCCCTACTTTCAAACATCCAACTTACAAACGACAGAAAACAGGAAGTGAGAGGAAATCTACCCCTAGGAAGGGAAATTCTATCCTGTTAGATTTAATTTGGGAAAAAGGTATCTCCTCTCTACTGATACTTTATCACCAATCCTTGTTTCAATTAAAACCCCACTTTTCCAAAAACATTTGTCATTGGGACGGAAAGTGAGGTGACATGTTCTGAACAGATGTGCAAAGACAGCAAATGTTACAGGGGTGATAACCCTCCCTATGTTCTCCAAAAAGCTTAAAAATAGATTTTTTTGGGATGGAGCTACACTTCATAATGTACCTGTTCAGATTCTACTTAAGAACAAACCTAAAGCCGCAAGTGTTTTTAAATGGCTTCTTTTTTTCCTTTACAAATGTCATTTTGTGCAAGGACAGTTCTAAACACGGGAAACACATGCCACTTCACAGGCATACTTTAGACACCCCCCAGGTACCATATTTAAAGGAAAATTTCACTTTTTTTTTTCACTTTATGCATCATTAAAATGACTGCTCCCGAAAAAACGTTAGTTTTTAAAAGTTCTTTTTGCATTGATATATGTCCCCTGGGGCAGGACCCGGGTCCCCAAACCTGTTTTATGACATTAACATGCATATTGGCCGTTGTAATTAGCACTTTTGATTTCGAACGTTCGCGTCCATTATAACGTATAGGGTTCGAAAATTCGCGCGAACTTTCGGTCCGTTCGAAGGTTCTGGTGCGAACCGAACCCGGGGGTGTTCGGCTCATCCCTACTATGCACTAGCAACAGTTTGGCTGCCTGTGTTTACTTCTCTCACACGTCATAGCACATGAAATCTGACATGCCCACTCAGATTTCTCTCCAGTTTACCCAATAAATTCCTATAACCACGTAAAGTGGTTGTAAACCTAGTGACACCACTTGTAGCTCTCTTCTAAAGTAAGTTACTTATTATGTTTTTATATCTTTACACAAATGCTTTGCCTTTTAATTTCTATTTTAAACTGAATGGGTTGTTTTACAAGGTGAGGGTTTCCATATCCTTTGGGAAGTTGGGTAGGAGGTGGCAGACATGATCACCCACTGAGCGAATCAGGAACCAACAGAAATTCGGACAGTGTATAGCCAGCTTAAAGCGGTTGGACATTTTCTTTTTTTTCTGCATTGTAAAGTCATAATGCGCTAGTATGCATCGATGCCAGCGCTGCAGGGGCTCCCATCTTCATCCGTCGTGCTTCCGGGTTCACGGACTCTGGCTCTGTGAGTGGCCAGAGCTGCGATGACGTCACTCCCACGTATGTGCAGGGAACCGCCGTTCACGGCACGGGGCTCTGAAGGAACGGTACTGGTGGCTGTTCCTTCAGAGCGCAAGCGCCAGTGATGTCATTGACTGCATCTAATCTAAATATCTCCTAAACGGTGCAGGTTTAGGAGATATTTCCACTACCTATAGATAAGCCTTATTATAATATATATTAAAGAGGAATCATTTTATTTTCACTGTGATAGAACAGAGCAGACCCACTCATTTAACCACTTCCCGACCGCCTCACGCAGATATACTGCGGCAGAATGGCACGGGCAGGCAAAATCACGTACCTGTACGTGGCCCTTTAATTGCTTGCCCAGTGGGTCGCGCGCGCGCCGCAAGCGGCACGCTCGCGACCCGGTCGGGAGCTCCGTGACCCTGGCCGCGGGACCAGCGGACCCGATCGCCGCTGGTGTCCCGCGATCGGGTCACAGAGCTGAAGAACGGGGAGAGGTATGTGTAAACAAACCTCTCCCCGCGCTTCCTACTCTGCCTGTCATTGATCGGCTGTTCCCGGTCATCGGGAAAGCCGATCAATGATGTCAGACGTTAGCCCCGCCCCTAATGTAAAAAAACACACACACGTCACAGCCCATAACCCCTCCCCTCCCCCTAGTGGTTAACTCTTTCACTACCACTGTCATTTATACAGGAATCAATGAATTTAAATAGCATTGATTGCTGTATAAATGACAATGGTCCCAAAAATGTGTCAAAAATGTCCGATGTGTCCGCCATAATGTCACAGTCACAATAAAAATCGCTGATCGCCGCCATTACTAGTAAAAAAAAAAATATTAATAAAAATGCTATAAAACTATCCCCTATTTTGTAAACGCTATAACTTTTGCGCAAACCAATCAATGGTCGCTAATTGCGAGTTTTTTTACCAAAAATATGTAGAAGAATACGTATCGGCCTAAACTGAGGAAAAAAAACGTTTTTTTATATATTTTTTGGGGATATTTATTATAGCAAAAAGCAAAAAATATTGCATTGTTTTCAAAATTGTCACTCTATTTTTGTTTATAGCGCAAAAAATAAAAACCGCAGGGGCAATCAAATACCACCAAAAGAAAGCTCTATTTGTGGGAAAAAAAGGACGCCAATTTTGTTTGGGAGCCACGTCGCACGACTGCGCAATTGTCAGTTAAAGCGATGCAGTGCCGAATCGCAAAAAGGGGCCTGGTCCTTTTGCTGCCAATTGGTCCGGGGCTGAAGTGGTTAAAGTTTCCTATAAAAGTCAGTAAAGGAAATGTACTTCCTCTTTAAATTAGCGGGTCTGCTCTGATCTATCACAGTGAAAATAAAATGATTTTCTCATTTTGCAATGAGGGACAGGTTTCAGATCAGCGCGTCTCTTGTAAGCACTTTTCCACCATTATTTTTCTTACTATCCAGTCACTGTCAGGGGCACCTTGTTCCTCTTAGATCCATTAACAGTAATTGGACATAGGACAGAGACGTGTCGCTCTGACTGTGAATTCCTCACCCAAGCTGCCCGCTCGCTCCTGCCACAATGTGAACGTGTTTTGTTTTGGATATCTGCCTTCCCAGACTTTTCATATCTTATCATTTTACTGCCATTTCTCGGTGCCAGTGTTAGAAAGCCTATTCCTTTCTCCAGTACATTTGGCTTCCAAACGGCTATAAAATATAATACTCTTCGGATATATGGCACAGTTTGGACCTGAGTGCTTCCTGGACACCCTCTAGCAGAATGTGATGGATTAACACAATATTTTTTTCACTGGGGATTAAACTGTAGCTGAAAGTCTATACAGTGTTTTCCCCCAAAAATCTTATATATTACAGCGGGAACAAGATCTCCTTAAAACTATGGATATCCAGGACTGTCAAGAAGTGGCAATCAACCTGTCCCGAGTGTAAATTAACACCCCTCTTGTAGACTGTAATTATAAAACATTGATGAGATGCTACAAGGTCCCTAATAGAATAACTAAACTACGCCCTCAGGCCTCACCTACACTATATTGTTAAAAGTATTGGGAAACCTGCCATCCCAGAAATTCTGACCACAAAATCCGTCGGAATTTTGTCCGACGCTGGTGTTGCATACACACGGTCGGACAAAGTTGTTGGAAAATCCGATCATTCTGAACGTGGTGACGTTCGTTGCGTACGACGGAACTACGTAGAGGCTAGTAGCCAATAGCTTTAGTCTCGTAATTTGATCTGAACATGCGTGTCACTACACACGATTGGAAAAAGTCAGATCGGATTTTGTTGTCGGAAAATTTGAGAGCAGGATCTCAAATTTTTTCCGTCGTAAATTCCGATGGAAAAAGTCAGATGGAGCCCACACACGGATGGATTTTCCGACAACATGGTCCGATCAGACATTTTCTGTCGGAATTTCCGACCGTGTGTACGGGGCATTAGTCTGTAGGGTTCAATATTGAGTTGGCCCACCCTTTGCAGCTATAACAGCTTCAACTCTTCTGGGAAGGCTGTCCACAAGGTTTAGGAGTGTGTCTATTGGAATGTTTGACCATTCTTCCAGAAGCACATTTGTGAGGTCAGGCACTGATGTTGGATGAGAAGGCCTGGCTCACAGTCTCTGCTATAATTCATCCCAAAGGTGTTCTATCGGGTTGAGGTCAGGACTCTGTGCAGGCCAGTCAAATTCCTCCACCCCAAACTCGCTCATTCATGTCTTTATGGACCTTGGTTTGTGCACTGGTGCTCAGTCATGTTGGAACAGGAAAGGGTCATCCCAAAACTGTTCCCACAAAGTTGGGAGCATGAAATTGTCCAAAATGCCTTGGTATGCTGGTGCCTTAAGAGTTCCCTTCACTGGAACTAAGTGGCCAAGCCCAACCCCTAAAAAACAACACCACACCATAATCCCCCCTCCACCAAATGATTTGGACCATTGCACAAAGCAAGGTCCATAAAGACATGAATGAGCAAGTTTAGGGTGGAGGAACTTGACTGGCCTGCCTCAACCCAATAGATCACCTTTGGGATAAATTAGAGCGGAGACTGTGAGCCAGACCTTCTCATTCAGTTCAGTGCCTGAACACACAAACGTGCTTCTGGAAGAATGGTCAAACATTCCCATAGACACATTCCTAAACCTTGTGGACAGCCTTCCCAGAAGAGTTGAAGCGGTTATAGCTGCAAAGGGTGGGCCAACTCAATAATGAACCCAACGGACTAAGATTAGGATGCCATTAAGGGCACTTTCACACTGAGGTGCTGGGGCATCGGTGGTAAAGCGGCGCTGTACCATCGTTTTAGCAGTGCTTTTCGGACGCTAGTGGGGCACTTTTAGCCCCCGCTAGCGGCCGAAAAAATGGTTAAAAGCGCCACTGCAGCAGCGCTTTACAGGTGCTGCCCATTGATTTCAATGGGCAGGGGTGCTTTAGGAGCGGTGTGTACACCGCTCCTACAGGGCCTAAAAGATGCTGCCTGCAAGACTTTTTTAAGCATTTGAAAGCACTCAGGCTTTCACACTGGAGTGACAGGAGAGGCGCTTTACAGGCGCAATTTTTAGCGCTATAGCGCATGTAAAGTGCCTCAGTGTAAAAGTAGCCAAAAGTTCATGTGCGTGTAAATGTAGGTGTCCCAATACTTTTAAAAATATAGTGTATGTGCAATAGGGAAAGCAGCTTACTGGGTACCATGTACCATTCATGGTGGTTGTGTCCCAAAATATGTACATTTTGGATTAGAATATATAATCTGATATACTCAAACACTCCAGTTAATTTACCCAAATAATCTTAAACTGCCCTGGGCCATGAATTTGATAGGGGAATCCCTATATATACAAAACCACTGGTGATATACATATTATTGGCTCCAGGATAAAGATAGCAGAAAGCTGGAAATTCTCTGCTGATTTCTATAGATTTAGTCATAATGGGATTATGGCCAATTACAAATTCAGGTGCATTCTACATAATAGCTGAGACCCGGGAAGGCCGACTCCTTTCTTATATTATCTACTTCTCTCCCACCAAGTTCATGCTTTCCCGTTATCTTTTCTATTACACCTGGCTGACCTCTCTTCTCAGTCAGGCAGACATTTTTCTTTTCTTTCTCCTACTATTTCATTAAGATCTTGGAATGGTATGTCTATCTAAATGCGATTTCAAATTGAACTAACGATGAGAAATATTTCACGTAACATTTTCTTTGGTGTTAGTGATATGAACCTGTGTAACTGGGAAGACGTATTCTCAAAACACATTAATTCTGTATCAGTGCCTAATTGTATAATTAGACATCTCCACTGTGGTTGTACATTTCCTGTTCAAAAACAATAAACAGATTGAAATATGAATATAAATAAAATTACAGAATATACTTTTGCCCGTTTCTTACGGGTTTCTGTGCTACCCTGCATCAGATTTCCGTCTTTCTGAATAGCAACTTAATGTAAATCCACAGGTTTTTCGGAGTTAAATGATTTCTAAGCATCACTTTTTAAGTGAATTTACAAATTTCTATAAATAAATGCCAGACTTAAAAAAAAAAAAAAAAAAAGTTCCGCCTTTTATCAATAAAAAATCTGGCCTTGAGCTCGAGTCAGGTAACTGCCTAGGCCAGTGATGGGGAACCTTGGCACCCCAGATGTTTTTAGAACTACATTTCCCATGATGCTCATGCACTCTGCAGTGTAGTTGAGCATCATGGGAAATGTAGTTCCAAAACATCT
Source organism: Lithobates sylvaticus (assembly GCA_028564925.1). Taxonomy (NCBI): domain Eukaryota; kingdom Metazoa; phylum Chordata; class Amphibia; order Anura; family Ranidae; genus Lithobates; species Lithobates sylvaticus. Next base: position 78,433,236 of record CM053033.1, on the reverse strand, counting down.
GGGGTGCCAAGGTTCCCCATCACTGGCCTAGGCTGAGACATTGTTGTCATAGGTAGAAGGAAGCATGCCTTCATCCATGCCCCTTTGCAGTTCCTTTTTTTTTTTAAATATATATATATATATATATATATATATATATATATATATATATATATACCGTATATACTCAAGTATAGGCCGACCCGAATATAAGCCGAGGCACCTAATTTTACCACAAAAAAATGGAAAAACCTATTGACTCCAGTATAAGCCTAGGGGGAGAAATGCGCAGCTACTGTAAGTGGAAAAGAGGGTCAACAATGCCCATTTGCATGCCTCACTGTGCCCATTTGCAGCCTCACTGTGCCCATTTGCAGCCTCACTGTGCCCATTTGCAGCCATAGGTCCCCCAAACTTCAAACTTGGTAGTTAAGGGTTCCTAGGTGCCCCCTGCAGCCAAAATTTGGGGTCTCTGGACCCAAATGGTCCTGAAATGACATTGCTGCAGGTGGACACAGTTGACCGACTTTGGGGCCCCGTACCTTGGGGCCACTTGGTGCTAGGAACCCCAAATTTGGTATGCAAACCCTTTGAACTAGCACTACACCATATCCTGATGTTCCTATTACCAAGTGTCCCAGAAAAAGCACTTTTCTGCAGCAGAGAATGACATTTTCCAAAACGACTTTGGGGCCCTGTACCACTTGGTGCAAGGAACCCCATGGATATGTTGTAGTGTTGGTTCCACTGGGTTTGCACACCAAATTTGGGGTTCCTAGCACCAAGAGGCCTAGAGATACAGGGCTCCAAAGTCGGGTCGGAAAATGTTCTGCTGCAGAAAAGTGCTTGACTCAAGTATAAGCCGAGGGGGGCACTTTCAGCACAAAAAAATGTACTGAAAAACTTGGCTTATACTCGAGTATATACGGTATATATATATATATATATATATATAAAACTGTTTATTTAAAGAACATTTTTTCAAATGATGCAGAAATAGGATAAAAGATTAAAGCGGGACTGTACTGAAAATTTTTTTTTTAAAAGCCAGCAGCTACAAATACTGCAGCTGGTGACTTTTAAAAAATGGACACTCACCTGTTCCAGGGTCCAGCGGTGTCGGCAGCAGAGGCTGATCGATCGCTCGGCTCTCTGCTGTAGCCGGCGCCATTCTCGGTGAGGGAATCAGGAAGTGGCTTCACTTCCCGATTCCCTACTGCTTATGCGTGAGTCGCGCGGCGCAATGAGAATCTTCAGCGCTGTCTGCCGGGACAGGAACTTGCGTAAACTCCCGTGGGAGTTTATGCCGGAAGTGGGTGCAGATACCTGTCTTAGACAGGTATCTGCACCCCCCTCCCCCCTGAAAGGTGCCAAATGTGACACCAGAGGGGGGGAGGGTTCCAAAAAGCGGGAGTTCCACTTTAGGGTGGAATCCCGCTTTAAGGAGCGTTGGGGGCTAGAAAATCACCCCCCTTCACAGTTTGTAACCCAGAATGATGCCTGAACAAAGATGGCTCCACTCTTCTGGAAAGTAAAGCAAATGACTGCATTGCCAGATGGTGTACTGGTATTTCTGTGAGATGTAATAAATACCTAGAGGTGTTGCATTTACTTATTATTGATTATGCATGTGGCAAACATGAAAAAATATAACTTGTGCTTAACTCCAGTGTCTCATGTGTGTCTGTTCTGCTTGCCAACTACAGTAATGATGCTAAGAAAGGTGTGACAGACTCAGTTGTCATTTGGTATCTCACAAAGTGAATATGACATCACAGTTAAACCTCTATATAATAATCATATGCAAAGGATTAAAGCTTATTAATAAGTGAGGTTTAACCCATATAGTCAAACCATATTTAATTGGTATGAAAGACGTGACTTCCGATCACCCTACAATCAATGCCTACCTGTGTTACTCATGTTCCCTGTAGAATTTAGTTTTCTTTTAGAAAAGTGATACTTTGACATCTGGGATCAGCATCTTCTCTGGAGACAATTCTTTTTAAGGTCTATGCCAGACAGATGAGCCATCACTACGAAAAACAGTCAAGTAGGTTTGCTACACTAAGGCTGGCCATAGACAGATCTAAATCCTGTCTGGTTCAGCAGGAACCGGACAAATTTTGATCAAACTATGGGCAGACTGATTGTACTGAAGTTGATCTATGGATTGACTTATGTACAACCAGCCTATCCGGTTTCTCTTGTGCGATAGCTGCCAACAGTGATCATTGCATTCTGAGGGCAGGGAAACCTACCACTGTCAGAATACAATAGCGCAGTGGGAGGGATTCCCCCTTCAACACTAACTTTGTTGATTGGGGAAATCAAGCCGTTTTCTTTCCTTCATCCTGTGGTTGAAGGAAAGAAAATTGCGTAATCTATGGCTTGCTTAGGAGATATGAAAAAACAGCATGATTCAGCCTGTCAGCAATCCCATATCAAAGAAATATCTGTTTTGCGTGGAATCAGTGCTTAAATTATTCACCCTGCTGTATATTCTTTCCAGCTCCAGGGCACCCATGCTGTGACCTGCCATAGAGAGACACTGTCATTATAGTGAAAAAAAATTAAAATTCATAAATAATATTTCCCATTACCACATCCAGTCTTTGATCTCCTGCTTAGTTGGAGGGGGTCACTAGAATCCTCCACATCTGACACTTCCGAGTGGGCTGGATAGTTGTGTCTTCCTGCTGTGGCTCTTCCCAGCTGCTGTGTCAGTAGCGTGTCACTTTAAAACTACAGTGGGGACCTTTATGGTGGCAGCTAAGAGGGGATTAAACATGTTCTTCTTCTAACTTCCTGGTATCTTTCTGGGACCAGAAATGCAAGGAAACCACCCATGTGGGGATACAGATAAAAGTTTACACAAAATATTTAAACATCAGTTGCAGCTATACCTGCTTAAATAATTTCCGTTGAAACCTATTTTTTTTTTATTTCCTTTACTAGGTCTGATGGAGATCCTACCCGATCGATGCGTGCAGATCGCCAAGAAAGAATTGATGTTTGCCGGTTCTGTGGGGCTCATCACCTATCTTGGGGGTGTCATCTACATCAACCGGAAACGCACAAGCGATGCCAAGTCTATCATGGCATTAGTAGCACATGCTATGACAGATGACAATGTAAGTAGTGGGACTTGTGCAAAATCTCGGCGGAGGGTATAATAAGCTTAGCATCTCCTAGAAAAATGCTGTACACACGATCGGAATTCTGGCCAGAAAAAGACCGATGAGAGCTTTTCATTGGAAAATGCGACCGTGTGTAGGCTCCATCGGAATTTTGCTGGCCGAATTTCCGCCAGCAAAAAATTGAGAGCATGTTCTCAATTTTTCTGACGGAAAAGGTTTCTATTGGAAATTCCGATCGTCTGTAACAATTCTGACATGCAAAATTCCTACGCATGCTCGGAAACAATTTGACGCATGCTCGGAAGCATTGAACTCGGCTCGTTGTAGTGTTGTACGTCACTGCGTTCTTGACGGTCGGAATTTGGTGTGACCGTGTGTAGGCAAGACAGTTTGAGCGAAATTCCGTTGGAAATTCCAATGGGAAAACCATCAGAGCTTTTTCCGACGAGAATTCCGATCGTGTGTACGCGGCATTAGTGGCTCTCAGACCTGGTACAGCAGGTCAAGGGGCCCCAGAGAATGGTGAATTATTACACTTATTAATAATGGCCCGCTGAGTATGACAGTGCTTGTTAAATATAATTATGATTTGTGTTTTGGAAAGGCAAATGAATTTGGAAAGCACATTTATTGCAGCAGATTATGTCAAGGAAATATGAAAGTGTGATTTATTTGCCTTTTCGGCTGAGATTCAGTGTCGCTTTTGAGCACTGAGAAGAAAAAAAAGTTATCCTTATTATTGTTGGTCATGATGGTTCCATTAATAATGAGTATTGGCGAGATAGTAAAACAAAAAAATGGCAAGGGTCAATTAAAGAGTTATCTTCAGAGCCCGTTCACATTCATCTGTTACAGTAACACGTAGTTGAATGCACATTCGAATGGCAACCCACAACGCTAGTAAACTAGCGGGCAATGCATCTGCAGTACACCACAATGCACCTGCTGCAATGCTAAAATGTAAAGGGCCCTTTGAGTTCAGCATTACATTTTGGGATCTCCTACAACTACTACACAAATGTTATTAATCTGAAAACCATAATACCATTATATTGGTGACTTAAATGTTAAGTACGGTACACATTTTATTATTACATTCTGGAGAGAATGTATTAGAACTAATTTTACATTTTTTGGGACTCCTTTTCTGATTGTAACTTTATTGAAATCCAGTGTTAGAGGGCACCTGCTCTAAGGTAACAGGTCTATCAACGTAAGGAGCATCAAATGGAAGCTACCATATTCCAGGGTTACATACTAGCTCCAAGGTATTAAAAGTGAACCTGTTCATTGCCTTGAAAATAGCATTTAGCTTGGGACTCGGGTGTTTTGGTTTCCCTCAAATCTCTGTTGGGATTGCTACACCTAGGTCAAGGATTTGGTGTTGACCTCACCGGCGCTGACTTAGGTGTCTAAAGTAATGATAAGAAAAACCAAGTCAGGGATCTAGTGCTGACCCCACCAGAAATGACTCAGAGACCCCCTACTGGGGTCATGATATTTAGTTTGACACTTTAAAAAAAAAATAAAAAAATGTGATTACTTTTATTCCTATTACAAGGAATGTAAACATCCCTTGTAATAGGAATATGGCACGATCGGACCTATTTACAGTGAGATATGGGTTCAATAAGACCCCACATCTCTCCTCTAGGCTGGGAAGCCTAAAATAAAAAAAAATAAAAAAGCATCACGGCTTCCCAGCCGAGGCGGCGCCGTTATTTGAATGCAGAGGCCGGGCGTGACGTCATAACATCGCGCCAGGCCTCCGAACGATCATAGAGATTCCGGCGACCATCTGGTCCGCCGGAAATCTCTATGATCACCATCCAGGGACCGGCAGATCCTGTGTCCGACTCACCGATAGAAGCACCGGAGGGCGGCGGTAGGGGGGGAACGTCCCCTCCTGCCGCCCGTAAGAACGATCAAGCGGCGGAACAGCGATATGATCGTTCTTATGGTGCAGGGAATCGCCAGTTGAAAACAGCAATATCTGAATGATGTCTGTAGCTACAGGCATCATTCAGATATACTCCCGGGAAGTAGAGGACGTCATATGACGTATACTGGGCGCAAGGTGGTTAAAATGCCGCCAGCTTCTGGTGGGGGAGGTTATCACGACGTTCAGTAGAATGTCTATAGAGGAGAGCAGAATATGAACCCATTTCAGCTGAGGATTAAATAATACGGAAATTATGAGAAATAATTTCCAACAATAGCTAAATATTATTTATGAATATATATTATACATTATACAGTATATTATTATTATGACTTGGAACTTTAACACAGGCGATTTTTTGGGAAATGAAAGAACAATATTGGTGCTTAACCCAAATTCATTAAAGTATAATGACTTCTTTTGCCTTTCAGGCTCCTGTAAGAACGAACTTTGACCACCATGGCACACAAAATACGAACACCGAAGGCCTCCGACCTGCAAGACTTGTGGCCACTACACGATACAAAAACTGTAATATTGCCTGTTATTTATGATGTCCGCAAGAAGAACTGTCTGTGCTACTCATAGCAATCAGAGGCTTCCCTCCATTCTCCTATGCTGCTCTTGTAAACTGAAGGGAAGAATCTGATTGGTCGCTAGGTGCAGAACAACCCGTCCTTCCTGCACACCATTTGAACAGCATGGCTCGGTATTCTTTGTGCTGAATGGGGATGTATATAAATTGCCCGGCGCTGGTTCTAATCCCGCCAGGCCAGAACTTCCAGAAAGGTGGTCGCCAGGGAAATCTCCTGGTCACCTTAAATCAATCAAGCCTCCCAGGCCGTAGCTTTATTCATAGGTATCGATACATATGGGTGAGGTCATAACATGCATAGATTCAAGCAAGGAGTCCCCCCAGTGACCACAGACTTAGCTTCTAATAGTAGTAAAAAGAGGAAATTACAGAAGTCATAAGTCTCTGGGCGTATGCTGGCAGCTCATTGGACTTAACTTTTTTCTCTGCGTCAGCAAACCTTACAATCTTAGAATTTTCCCATATATAGTTATAACAAAGACAAACAACGCTTATGTTTGTGAAGGATATAATCGCCATATTGCAATACTTATTAAGTGTCCTTAATTAAGCCTATAAGATGGAGAACAGGCACATGCAGTTCTTTGATAATTCCAACAGTAGCTTTATGGGCAGCAATAGTTTGAAAAACACTAGAATTCGATTTTTTTTACTTCTATGAATCTGAATTTGATGAAAACAAAAATTGTCTGGCGACTGGGAGACTTTACCGCCAGCGGCTCGGCTATCTGTATGTAATCAATCTGGTAAATCCTCAGTAATATTTATACATTTCTTGTAAATAGTTTACAAAACTTTTTCCATACAAACCCTGTCAGTGGCCGCTTATTTCTATCAGTGACAAGCGTGAAAAACGCATTTGTTAAAGAGAACCTGTCATACCTTACACCAGTGGTTCTCAACCTCAGTCCTCAAGTAACCCCAACGGGCCATGTTTTCAGGTTTTCCTTTACTTTGCACAGCTGCTTTAAATCAATATCAATGACATGGTATTGATAAGAGCTAAAAGAAAGAAAACAAAGGTGCACCGACCTTGTGAATTATCCTTAAGCCTCATACACACGATCGGACCGTGAACCAACTTTCCCGTGGATTTTTGTCCAAAGGGCGTTGGCCCCAAGTTGGTATTGCATACACACGATCTGACTTTTTAGGCAACAAACATGAACGTAGTGACGTTTCAACGTACTGATGACACTTCAAAAGAGGACGTTCGAATACTCCAGCGCCACCTTTGGTCAACTTCTATATTGTTGTCTGATCTTTTGCATTGGTTCTGAGCATGCGTGTTTGTACTTTGTACAAAAGTCCGTTGGTTTTGTGTACACACGGTTGGACTTTGGTCCATCAGACTTTTGTTGGCAGAAAGTTGGTCCGTTCGCACAGCCAACAAAAGTCCGATGAAACCTGGAAAAAGTTGGTCCGATGGAGCGTACACACGGTCGGATGTTGGTCCAAAACAGCTAATTTGCATGTTGGTTGTCAAAAAGTCCGATCGTGTGTACGAGCCTATGGATAGATATTTTATTCAATAATGGAAAACTACTCACAAACGTGTAAACAAAAACGCATATTACAAGTAGTCTCCAGATGATAGCAATTGTTTGAGGTGGTAACAGACTCCCGTAGCAGAGGAGATTACAGGAGTCACTGCCGTCTGACGCGTTTCGAAGGATGACCTTCTTCCTCAGAGCCCTGCCAAGGGCAGCAAGGCCAGAGACATTATCCATCACGAGATCTAGTCCATGTGGTACTCACTTGTGCACAGGAGTGTTTGGTTTTGTGCTATTGATAAGAGCTATTTTATCTAAGAGATTCCCAAAACATGGCCCATTGAGGGTACTTGAGCACTGAGGTTGAGAAGCACTGCCCTACACAGTAGCAGTAGTACACAGCGCGTTGTATATTTCAGAAGAGAACCCTTCTAGCCAAGGTGTGCAGAAAACCTGTACCATCATGACCTTCAGGGAGGGTGCAAGGTCGTCTGTACCAAAATCTTGTATTCCCTGCCCTGGGAAAGTGGGGAGAACATGGCACAATATACAAAGCACATCAGCCATAGTGTACAGCATTTATGTAGGATGTGACAGGTTCTCCTTAAAGATAATACCTCATTGCAGACTGAACTGTTCTTACATATAAAGTGTCAATCACTGAGCTGGTGCAGCCGGTCTGTGCAGCATAGTGACCGTTTATGTTTTGTGTGTGCGAGACGTACACGGAGACACAAAGTAAAGCGTACAGTATGTACACTAATAAGCTAGATAGATGTATTGGGCAGGATAGTTAGGCTGTGTGCTGCCCTTAGCTGGGAGGTTGCAGCGGCTCGAGGATCAGATGGTGGGGCGGTTGTTTTGTAGAATGCTAAAAAGGCTCCCATAGAACCCCAGAGCCTACCATTGCTAGTTCCAGGGAGGGCACAGGTCTGCTCTCTTCTTTGTTGTTCCCTTTAAACACACATTGATTCTGGCCCAGCGTGCTGCTTTTCGCACTGTGCTGTAATTGGCTGGGACAGAGGTCAGCACAGAGGTCACATAGCTATTCTGACTTACCATAATGCTATTTTCACAATAAAAATGAATGGAAGTCTCTTTTTCTTGAGTACTGGTGATGTCCTGTTCTATTAGGTCAGTGCGGACAGTCATTTGATTGCTGCTATAGCTGACCATATTGTACAATCATATTATGTACTTGGTATTCTATTTTTCCGATTTTCTTCTCCATCTGTGATAAGAAAATAAACATTGAAATCTGGTTTCTGGAGGTAAAAGGGTCAGTCGACCTCTAAAGCAGATACCTCCATTTTGGGCAGATGCCAAGTAAATGAATCACTTTTGATCTCTCTGGGGAGCTCCAGCAGTTAGATCACTGTACCCGACTTCTCAGCTCTGCCCACTTGTTGCAGCCATTTGGGGGGGATCACACATTCCCCAGTGACATCATTTGTTATTTTACATTACAAAGAATACAACAGGATGAGTGAGACTCCAAGGCTTCAGGGATCACTGCTGATAATGTCAGTGGGGTGATATTATCAGCCAAGTCTTCCCAAGATGTAAGCTTTTATGTAAAGGTAATTTCAACTGCCAAAATTCACCCAAAACTGAACAGTAAATTAATTTTACATTCTTACTTATGTGTAATAGTGCCTATACAGAGGGCAATCTTGCAGTGATTATGGATGCAGCGCCACCTAGGGGCTGAACATGAAAAGTTGTGTTTTAGCCAACCAGTATGTATGCTATTATTTTCTTATGAGATCAGTTGTACATTTTGATTTTTTTTTTCAAGTCACACTGAAAAAATGTATTCAATTCCCTTCCATAAGAATCAATTTTATATATCCGTCTGCATGTCATGGTCTGGATTTGTGCAGATCATAGGTGTGATGTACACAGAAGGTATTTTCTATCATGCTGCTTAATGTAAAGATTCCTGAAAGTTTCACTTTCCTCTTAATGGTACACTCTCGTTTGTATGCAACATCTGTATTTTACAATTTTATTGTGTGGTTTGCTTTTTGTATAATAAAAATGATTTCCACTAATGCCATTTCCCTCTGCCTGGTGTTATTTCTCCGACTGGATAGATCTGTGGAGTGTTGTTGGTGTGTATTAGGAGGAATGAAAAGGAATGTTGCAGAATAGTAATATAAGAGACATCATTGCCAATTCTCCTTTAAAGATTTATGCCTCAAGGCTGCCAACGTCATTCCTTCTTTATGATTCTAAAATATAGACTTAGAACAGACAAGTTAGTAACTGTGTCGGTGTAAAAGGATAAACTTGACACTTAAACGTACATACCTTCAAAAAAATAATAAATTTAGACACGGCAGCTCCCATATTTTTAAAAGGGACAACTTACCACTTCTGGATGTAACACCCTGTCCTAAACAGGGACTACTACCTAAATTTAGGTTTGCTGGGTGGGGGTCAGCCCAAGCAGAATTTGTAGTTGATTTCTTCACTTGGTCTAAACTCAGTGGAGCTGCTGTTTTTCTCTGCTGCCCATAGGTGTCACCGGTATGTCTGAAAATAGTATTGGATTCCATAGTAATGCTGAGTTCACTAACCAGTAGGAGGCACTTTAGCACTGGGGCATGCTGGGGGGAGAATATTACTATTTAAAGCAGGCCAGGTGAGCTTCTTCTTTCCCCCCTGGGCTGTGGCCTAGGGAGGTGATGCTGAACTGAACCCCATAGTCTGAGTTGGGCCCAACATCTACCTTGGATGTGGAGATAGGCCTGAAGTGGTCCTGGAAGTTATCCTGCTGTCGGTTGGGGAAGCTGTGCCGGAATCGGGACCCAGGTGGACAGAGGTCTGGTGCCCTCTTGGACAGGATTCATGGAAGGATAGGAAATTGTGTACATAGTTTGTTGGAATTATCAGATAGAGAGAGAAGTCTTATCAGCTTAAGAAATTACCTACAGTGTTTCCAGGTTGGCTAAAAGGTTCTGACACTGTGAAGCCAGACATGGATCTGGAAAAGTCTGTATGTGTTACTTTGCATATCTGGGATCCCTAATCCTTGTGTGGTGAGAAATAAAACCTTTAAAAAGACAGAAAGTGACTGGCACCCAGTGTTCTTTAAGACCAACATTTAGCCATGGACAGGGGCGGACTGACCCTTTGACCACTCTGGCACTTCCCGAGGGCCCGGGCCACTAGGGGGCCCCATCAGGGTTTCCAGCCTAAGTAAAACCAGGGACAGTATGTAAAAATCTGTGTTTTTTTTTACATCTGTTTCTGAAATGTCCCTTACCGACATCCTTTTGGTCTAAAAATCCCGAGATTATAGCTGCCCCACCTCTCCAGTACCTTCTCAGCCAATAGAAACAGGTCTGTGTATACTGTGTGTACATGTATGTGTATACTGTGTGATTGTATACTGTGTGTGTGTATACTGTGTGACCCCATAATCTCTGATTACCTGGGGGCCCCATAATCTCCTATTGCCCAGGGGCCCCATGAGTTGTCAGTCCGCCCCTGGCCATGGATTTAGCCCTCAGCCCTGGGGTAATATGCTGGCCCACCCATGTCTCTGGATGTACCACCATGCATCTGGGGTGCTACATGGAGAAAGTGCTATTCCTGGCTCCTTCTGGTGCTGGTTGGGATCTTCTAGTATGAATTGTCAGCCTCCTCTTTAACGACAATCATATGACCAAGCATCCAGGCCTTCATGTGTGCAACACGGGAGGAAGCTGGGAGCAGCATTTTCTCCTTTAGTTACTATTTAATTATCCTTCCCAACAAGAAAGACTGTTTCTTTAAATCAACATTTGAGTACAGTTCTACTGTAAAGTAATTCTAGCCCTGTAACTGCCACACACAGGAATGACGGACACCTTTTCCTTAGCATGGCATAGCTGCCAATGCTGACCAACACAACATCTCCCATTGACTCCCATAGTGTTTGGGCTGTGGCCTAGCCATTATTACCGTCAGTGGGAGATGCGGTGTCACATTTTACAATGGCCCTGGTCATCTGCTAATCAGAGGGTGGTTCTGGCAGTGTATTCAAGGGGGAGAAAATTTGAGAGTGCAAAATGTACCCAGAAACATGCTGCCCCCCCATATGTGATTTTCTTGGAAATTTGTATGCAGTCTATCCACACACGTTGGGGTATGTCTAGTTCCCAGCATGCACTTTGTCACATGCTGCGTCCACACATTAAAATCCTCGGCCCCGATACATCTGCAGATGAAAAACAAAGCACCCACGAGCAATGAACCTGGGAGACTAATTCATTAACAACAACAATTACATTCAAGTGTGGAGAGCCGTCCAAACCAGAAAGGAAGTGCTGTGGTGTGCATATAATGTACTAAAAATAAATGTATAGGTTGTCTAAGGGACACGGTCGCTGCACTTCAATAACCAGAAGAAACGAGGGTTTTCACTCTTTTATAGCTGTTCAAACATTTACACAACACATTCTGAAACGTACAATGAAAACAGTGACAAATCTTTGGCTTGTTTTGTAATAAAGGCACTTTGGCTTTTCATACAAATAATCTCAAGTAAAATATTCATCTGTAAGAAAATCTATTTGACAGCCTATATAGGCCGATTTCCACCAAACTTGTTTTCAGCCAACCCGCCGTGATGTCTTTGGGGGACCTTTTAACATGAACAATTACAGAATATACAACAGTTGTACAATCTTGCCACTCAATCAGATTACACTGGGGAATGACAAATAAAAACACACATACAATTAGGCCCCTGGGTGAACGCATTGAGGGGAATTTATCAAAACTGGAGTGGCTAGATTCTGGAGCAGCTGTGCATGGCAGCCAATCAGATTCTATCTTTCATTTTTGAACCTTAAATTAAGTTAGAAGCCAATTGGTTGCCACACACAACTGCTCCAGTTTTAATAACTTCCCTCTGTCGTTTCCTGCTGATATAAACTGGAAGGTGCAGTTTTCATTTTCTGTTGTACTGTTCAAAGATCTCAAGTGGATTTGGAAGCTGACAACACACATAGAGATCGCATACACATATAGATCCAACGGATTCTTCCACCCACACTACACAGTGCGGATGGACAAAACTCTATTGTAATTTGACAGCCAGCCCCGCCAGTTGTTCAAATACCTGAACACTGGGAGATTTACTAAAACTAGTGTACTCAGAATTTGGTGCAACTGTGCATTTGAGCCAATCAGCTTCTAACTTCAGCTTGTTCAATTAAAGGGGTTGTAAAGGTTTGTTTTTTATTTTCTAAATAGGTTCCTTTAAGCTAGTGCATTGTTGGCTCACTTACCTTTTCCTTCGATTTCCCTTCTAAATGTGTTTTTTTTCTTTGTCTGAATTTCTCACTTCCTGTTTCTCCTCAGTAAACTTCACACCATCATCCGAGCGGTGTTTAGTCAGCCAGAACAGCTTACTGAGGAGGAACAGGGAGTGAGAAATTCAGACAAAGAAAACAAAGAAAAAAAACATTTAGAAGGGAAATCGAAGGAAAAGGTAAGTGAACCAACAATGCACTAGCTCAGGGGTCTCCAAACTAAGGCCCTCCAGTTTTTCAGGAACTACAATTCCCATCATGCCTAGTCATGTCTGTGAATGTCAGAGTTTTACAATGCCTCATGGGACGTGTAGTTCCACAACAGTTGGAGGGCCGTAGTTTGGAGATCCCTGCACTAGCTTAAAGAAACCTATTTATAAAATAAAAAACGAACCTTTACAACCCCTTTAAGCTTTTTCAATAAAACCTGGAAGCTGATTGGTTTCTATACAGAGCTGCACCAGATTTTGCACTCTTCCGTTTTAGTAAATCCCCCTCACAGTGCCTTCATCTGTAACAATTTTCTGCCTGGCTCCTTTAATTTTTCAATTGAGGGATCTCCGGCAGGTAGCAGCAGACAAGGTCACCCACTTTTGGTGGGTTCATCTAAAATCAGCCAAAATTTGCTCCATGTATGACCAGCTTTAATGATAAACTACAACTCGAGGAACAGAAGTCTCACTTAGTGGGTATGAAGGTCTCACATAATTAAGTTTATCTTGTGTTTCCTCTGTGCTAATGATCAAGAGATCTCCATCTTCCAAATGCCATCCCACCATCGCCTTCATAATCCAAAAATAAGGAAATGGAAAGCGAAAAGCACTGGAAATTGGGAAGAGAGTTATGCAGGGGAACCATGCGTTTTACAACTGTTGTGACATAAATGCAAGGTCCACCCATAGTCACGTACATACACACATGGGAAAAACACACTGACAGTTTATAAATGTGGAAGACCGTGGAGTTGATTTACTAAAACTGGAGAGTGCAAAATCTGGTGCAGCTGTGTATGGTAGCCAATCAGCTTGTAATTTAGCATGTTCAATTAAGCGTTGACAATAAAATCTGGAAGCTGATTGGTTTCTTTGCAGAGCTGCACCAGATTTTGCACTCTCCAGTTTTAGTAAATCAATCCCTGGTATGTTTTCACAATCTGCCACAAGGCCGACCACCATGTTTTCTAGTTTGGCACAATGAACAAAGAAAAACAGTTCTACTTAATAAAACAATTACATAAACATAAAAATAAGATAAAACGCTAAGAAATTTTGTCACTTTTAAAAGTAAAATATTTTTACCCTCTGATAATAAAAATAGGAAATCTATTATTTGATGGCAGGTTGTAATTAATTACACCTCTAATACTTCTATAGAGTGTCATACACTGAAATTAGAGTCTCATAGATTACTTTGGCAACAATAAACATAAAAGCAGCAGTCATTAGTCCAGTGCAAGTTGTGATTATACACAACAACAGGAAAACAAGAGAAACAATAGAAGAAACACAACAAAACACAAAAATCATTATTAATAAACTCAGCCATCATCAGCTGTCAAATCAGAGTCCAATAAAGACGGAGAATGGAAAAGGCACAAAAACCTATATTGTTGGCTGATTTGGGCATTTTTAGCACTTTTTTTTGCACGTTATTTCCGCACTGTGCTACTGATGGACATGGCAAAAACAGGTGCATTTGTGCATTTCTCTCTCCTGTATAATTTAAAATGCAATATGTACAAATAAGTGTGTCACAGAAATTTTAGTGCAGTCCCTTTGTGAGCCTTCCTGGATCTAGTATTGCGAATTTGCTAACTGTAGCAGCAAAAACAACTGCGCTATGGGCACTACATATGCAGAAAGTTCCTGAACAAAGTAGTGCCAGTGTTGTCATAGAAACACTCACGGACTGGTGGTTTATTTAGGAAAATTACCTGTGTACACTATATAAAAGAGGAGCTACAGTAGTTTCTAAAAAAAAAAAAATTATGTCAGCAGCTACAAATACTGTAGCTGCTGACTTTTAATAAACACACACTTACCGTTTTCAGGATCCAGTACTGTCTTTGGGTCCTTGGTACCGCCAACTTGCTTGTGGGAAGCTGACTTCCCACTGCAGCTTCACAGCTGACTTCCCACTGTAGATGCGCAAGTCACATTGCACTTTGTGAATGGACCCGCAGCCTCCTGGGATCTGTGACATGTCCCAGGAGGTTGCAATGGGAGGTGCCAACTTCCACTCGCATCACCTAGGTGATAATTGTTAAAACTATATCCCGCCCCCAGAAAAAAAAGTTTTCCAAATATGGTCAAAAGTCGTGGTAGTGGAGGGAAGCAGGAGGAAAAGTGGAACTTCCCTTTTTAGGTGAAGTCCACTTTAACTTTTAATGGGCACTCTCACTCAGCTTGTTGATTATGGACTTTATTATTTGGGGCAGAGCAGCAAGACAGAAAATATTTATTACCCAACTAATTTCCATAATGCATGCAGTTGTTTATAGAGGGACAGGACATTCCACATGTCTACAGAACATCTGTGGAAAGTTGCAAAATCTAATTCCACTGGACACAATAAAGAAATAATTTCTGAAAGGCTGCTTCATAGTGCTGTCTTATATATATGTGTGTGTGTATATATATATATATATATATATATATATATATACACGCACACATATACATACACACACACACACACACACACACATTGAGCAAAATGTCTGGAATTAATGGGAAACTAGCAAAATAAAACAGCCAAGCCTTTGCTCCTGGAGAACTGAGTGATGGAAATGCAATTGATCTGGCAGATTTGGGGGTAAATACTTTCCCCATCTGAAAGCCAACATAAAGCAAGCTCATAGAATTAATTTGTGCTTGCATAGGGAACAGAGGGGACATGGAGGACTATGCTTTTGCCTCCCATAAAGGAATTCAAACCTTGACACCAGTGACGCCAAAACTTTGGAACTGGTCTTCCTTTACATGAGACATATTGCAAGAGACAAAGAAAATGTATAGACAGTTTATGTCAGTAAGATTTTGGGCAGGGAAATGGCGAAAGAGAAAATCTGTCCCACTGCTATTGTTGCATTAAATATGGGCGAGGTGCAAGAGGGCAAACCTTAAAAGATAAGTTTGGGGAAAAAAAAGAAAACAGTCATACTCACCTGGGTGGATGCAGCATCAGTCGAATGCTGCAGGTGTCCTCAGCTGCCTTCAAGACTGAGAACTGAGCAATCAAAGACCGCTGATCACTCTTGGTCTTCAGTCTGCACAGAGCAGGTGACTGTTAGTCATCGGTTCTCTGCTTAGCACCTCTAGCGCTTACTGAAGCACTGGGCTGTGCAGGGGGTGGGAGCGGATGGCCCAGGCTTTCAGCGTCATTTGAGAGGATGAGCCAGCTGCCAGTCAGGAATCTGGATGAATCCCGACATTAAAGTTGGGATCTTTCCAAAGCCTGGAACGGCTGAGTGACGTCAGCTGAAAACGGGTAACAGGAGTGCAGAGATGTGTGCACTCCTGTGATTCACAGAAGAAGTAGGGCCAAAAGAGCTTTGGACCTACTTCTCCTTTAATTTATAAGGTAAAAAGTAATATGTGGGATACAATTCCCTTACCAACTAATAAGCTTTTTTTTCCCTACTGTTAAGCAGGTCACATGCTGAAGTTCATCTGTCAAACCTCTATATGATCTCCTTTAAATTTACAAAAAAACTATATAACTTGACCACACACCAAACAATCCTGGCTGGTATGGTAGCAGCCTTATTCAGTTGGATCAATACTGCTTCTGACAAGGTGTAAGATTTGCAGACCACTACGTGGTCCTATCCAGTCCCATAAAACATTTTACGATACACTGACTAGTAGTCAAGTTACCAATGTCCAAGGAAAATGTTTCATTTGCTGTCAAAGTATGGTTCCTAGCTTCTGAAAACGGTCCATTGGATATTAGTCCTCTCCTGTTACCTTTATGGTAAAAGCAGCTCTTTATGTTACACTGTTTGTATGTATTCATTGTAAAGTCGTTTATCCCAATAATTCCAACAGCAATGAGCGGAGTACTTTCTGAAAAATTAGCAAACACTCCTTTGGCCCCCAGTTACACTATTAATTCTACTTAGGTAAAAATTGCTTGAAAAAAAAAAGTATAAATCGTAAAATAAAAAAAAAATAAAAAAAAAAATGTAATTGTTGCTTTGTAAAATGCTCATGGATTTTTTGGTGTATTTTAATATTTGACATTTTATGCACAGAAAGAAAAAAAGCTAAAAAAAAATAAAAAATTAAAACAACAAATACTAAAAATTATTGTTTACTGTCACTTAAAAAATTTTTTTCAACCTTTTCACCATTTTTTTTTTGCTGCCAAGAAAGTCAAAAATAAAATACACCAAAAAAAACAATAACCCATAGCAGCAAATTAAATGCAATTGCATTTCAATAAAATAACACATTTTCCAGAAATGTCTGTAATTCTACCAAAACTAGTCCGTTTTGCGTATTACTAGAGTCCAATATTAAATCAACAAGCAGTGTGGTCTTTAGTAAGTTGCGGTTTAGTCGTACAAACCTCTCCAGTGCTATCTGATTAGTCCAGTGTTTGACTCGCAGTGCTCTGCCCCTTACAAGTTAGTCTCTGATGTCTGCAAGTCCAGTAGCTCCTATTTATTAGAAACTCCCTGTCCGCCAGCTGGGAGCGGCTTGCCGGAGAGCCGAAAGAACACTTTGCGCATGTTGTGGAAACATTTTTCTGTCAACTCTGAAATGTCCTGTTCTTTCACGTCAGCGATATCGATTTTTGGAAGAATCTCAACTTTGATGGTTCCTGGAAGTTAGGTAAATATATAGAGTGAATACATTATCTGTTACTATTGGTATATTTAAAAAAGTGCAAACAATACCACTGTGTTATCTGCAGCCTTGCACCACTCTGCTCACCACCTATTCATCTGCATAGGATGACATTTTCTAAAGCAATTAAGTCTCATATATTGATTAAAGACCAATGTTTCAGCTGTGTATGGTTGCTGGCAAGCTTATTGGCTTCTTATATCACTTGAGGACATCAGTGATGTGATCTCCATCAGAGTTTCCAAGTTGGACCTCAAACATGCAGTATGCATCCCAGATGTGGTCCTTTCCTTGCCTTTATCTGACCTTGGGGTACTAAACCTCCCACTGATATAAGGCACTACTCCTCCCACTGACACCAAAGAAGAGACACCATTTCTTCCACTGACACCACCAGTGGGGCATTATACCTCCCACTGACACCAAGGATGGGGCACTACTCCTCCTACTGACCACAGGTGCTATATCATTTTTTTTACTTACCACCAAGCCTGAGACATTGGGATTGATTTACTAAAACTAGTGCAAAATATGGTTCAGCTGTGCATGGTAGTCAATCAGCTTCTAACATCAGCTTGTTCAGTTAAGCCTTCACAAAAAAAACTGGTAGCTTTCTATGCAGATCTGCGCCAGATTTTGCACTCTCCACTTTTAGGCTCAGTTCACACTGGAACCAGCTGCGGATCGCACAGGAACGCTGTGTGTCCCCATTCTCTGGTTCAGGGATGAATCAGGGTCAAATTTTTGCCTGAATTCAGCCCTGAAATGGAGCCAAAGACGCACAGACAGTGCAGTGCGCTCCACAGCCGCCCCGGAGATATGTGAACCGGCTCCATAGAGAGCCGGTCACATTCTCCTGCTATGCGAATTGGATGCAGAGAAACTGGTATCCAATTTGCATAGGTGTGAACCCAGCCTTAATAATTGCATTTTCTACTCCCACTGGTCACTGTCCAGCTCCCTAAAGTCTGAAGGACAATTGCCTTCAGACTTGTTCTGAGTTAGTGACTCAGGAGCCAGGGACAGCCCGGAAACTAGTATTTTCAGGAGGTCAGCAGTGGAAGCCTCTGTATTTCTATCAGCAAAGATTTAAAGAAAAAAAGAAAAACAAGAAAGCACATGTGCGTCCATTAGGTGGCAGCAGAGCACACAGCTGTCATCCTCCTCCACCGGGGTCTCCAAATATTCTGCAGATCTGACCCAATCTGCCAATTCTGTATGAATTCTCTGCACGTCCCTCCAGCGGCTTAAAGAGCTCCTACATCCCCGGGAAGCTGATAACGTTCTTCCAGTATAAAGTAAAGAGCTGGACAGCAGATGTCACCCATCACGCCGGCTTAAGGCGCTGAGCACAGCTTGTCTGATCTGCAAAGCTGTCTGTGTCTACCTACCACCAGTGAACAGGTTCTTCCTGCGGTCATAGAAGCTGGTAAATGAGGAGTACACCACTGGGATGATAGGAACCTGACAACAGAGAGACAGCATACCATTACCATAGACAAAATTAAAAGTTCTCTAAAGTTATACAAACAAAAAGAACTCTAGAGGTCTAAAATCCAGATTCCAGACTAGGGAATATTACATTGAGGAATAAAGAAACAAGCAAAACAATATACTTTGATTTCATTTACTCGGTAGGTCCTGATCTGTTCTTCTTTTACTAGAAGGATTGGACAGTGAATGAAACCATGGATCTGAGTGGATGTCAGGAGAATCCTCACTACAGAACATCGTCAACATCCCTCAAGATGTGCAAAAGATCTGATTCTTTTATAAAGAAGGTCCGCAAATGCAATTCAGTTTTACATTCACACAAGCGTCCAATCTATATTAACCTGTCCATTGGTTCTGTAGCTACCTTCAGTTGATTGGACACAAATTCAAATAAAGCTGTACAGACAGCCCTAGCATAACCCCTTCCATTCCCTCACTTTAGTAGCAAAAAATAAAGGAGTTAATCAAAAGGCATCTGCACAAGATTCTTCTTACAGGAAAGCTCTATAGGCCAACGCCTGAGCCAAATAATCCTTTGCAAATGTACAGAAAGTAATAACCGGTCACTCCTGCTCTCTGTCCACAAATAACTCCTAAAAAATGTTGCAGTCTGCACTCCTCTGTAAATCCCATAGTGACCAAAGCAATAGCACCCTTGGCAACCAATACAGGGCAGGGCCCGGACTTACTCCAGCCGTTGGTCCTCTCAGTAGTTAAAGGTTAGATGTTACAGATGTTCCAGTGCCATCCAGATCTTTTGCCCTCCTGGTGGGCATACCCCACAAGGGGCTCTTCAGACACAGGGTTCAACCGAATGATGGACCATGGTCCTGGACCTGTATAGCACCCTGCAGCTGACTCAATGCATTGCACCACATGCCAAGGTGAGCACCAACGCATGATCCAGTGCCCAAAGTGACATTACAGGCTGCATTTTCTTCTGAGTACTTACACTGCTTGCATTTAAAATACCATTTAAGCATGCATTACTGTTTATGGAGCTGTATTATTTTGTGTTCTTTATATCTGCCTGGAGCTCACTGTCAACAAGAAAAGATGGCTCCCTTCCTGTCAGACTTTCAGGATGAATGAAAAAAGCAAACAGAGGAAGCCACCTTCACTCTGAATTGCACACAGAGGATACGTCTTTATTTGAAAATGGCAATGCAGTGGCATTACTCCGGGATGAAGCATCTACCTATCTTGTTAACTCTCTGCAGAGATGGCAGACTTCATGACAACTGTACATTTAAATCAATAATAAAGGTGGCCATGAGCACCAATAATGGCAACAATTCATTTCACTTTTGGCAAGCTGCGGTGTCTCTCTATAAGTTTTGAATTTTTACTTTTTTTTTTTCTGTGCCATATTATACATTTCATATATACTGTATTTCTACAGTACAGTACTACAGCTGCACATCTACTGGTTATTTGTAGGTCAGACAGAGCAGTCAGCATCGGTGCTGAACAGCTGTTAAGGGTTACCATAATAGCATATTTCATATGTATGGAATCAGTGTTAATTTTGTCAATGAAAAAAGTTTTCGCCAGCTGCATTTTTATGCCCCGTACACACGGTTGGAAATTCCGACGGAAAATGTCTGATCGGACCATGTTGTCGGAAAATCCGCCCGTGTGTGGGCTCCATCGGACTTTTTCCGTTGGAATTTCCGACAGAAAAAATTTGAGAGCAGTATCTCAAATTTTCCGACAACAAAATCCGATCGGACTTTTTCCGATCGTGTGTCGAGAATTCCGATGGACAAAGTGCCACGCATGCTCAGATCAAATTATGAGACCAAAGCTATTGGCTACTAGTCTCTACGTAGTTCCGTCGTATGCAACGAACGTCACCACGTTCAGAATGATCGAATTTTCCGACAACTTTGTCCGACCGCGTGTATGCAACACCAGTGTCCGACAAAATCCGTCGGAAAAAATCAGACGGATTTTGTGGTCGGATTTTCCGACCGTGTGTACAGGGGCTTACAGTGACAAAAACGAAACAAAAAGTACAGCACATTTTCGTCCACTGACAAAAATCAGATCTGTTTTGACGAAGGAAAACTGGATGGAAATGTGAGGCAGGGATGTTTACCCTTCTGAACTAATTTCCGTTTTTCACGAAGCTCTGCCTGCTTCTGCTCCCAGCAAGCAAGCGAGTTGAATCGACTGTGTGCACCGTCCGTGATGACTACCAGAGACCAGAGCAGAACTGTGCATTACAGGCAGGCCTCTCGAGTCCCGACGGGAGTCCGGACTCAAGAGATGACCGCTAGGCGCCCACGTCCAAAGAAGAGAGCAGACTGTGACCACCATCCAGAGCACTCTGCAGCATTACAGGCCTCCTTGGAATACCATCCAGAGCACTGTATGATTGGCCTCCTCGTACCACCGTCCAGAGCACTGTGCAGCATTACTGGCCTCCTCGGACCACCGTCCAGAGCACTGTGCATTACAGGCCTCCTCGGACCACCGTGCAAAGCACTGTGCATTACTGGCCTCCTTTGGACCACCGTGCAGAGCACTGTGCATTACAGGCCTCCTCGGACCACCGTGCAGAGCACTGTGCATTACAGGCCTCCTCGGACCACCGTGCAGAGCACTGTGCATTACAGGCCTCCTCGGACCACCGTCTAGGGCACTGTGCAGCATTACAGGCCTCCTAAGACTGTCCAGAGCGGCTAAATCTGTATCTTTGAGTTTGTTCAAACCTTAAAGTGGAAGTAAACCCTTCCAAATGACTTTGGCCTACAGGTAAGCCTAGATTAAGGCTTACCTGTAGGTCCAATAAATATCTCCTAAACCTACATGGTTTAAGAGATATTTAGCGATGAAAAGGCATTGCTGTCTACGGCGCATGCGCCGTAGACAGCGGCGCACAGGCGCACTGAGGGAGCACTGAGGATGCCGAGATCACAGCGATATGCCGATCTCGCGCGCATGCGCGGGAGTGACGTCATCGCCGCTCCAGCGAATGATAGCGCTGAAACGGCGAGACCCGGAAGTCACTCCGGCCCTGGATGGAGGCGAAGAAGATCGTGGATAAGGACCGCTTCAGGTAAGTCTTTCATAATGAGCTAGTATGCTATGCATACTAGCTCATTATGCCTTTGCCTTGCAGGGTGTCTTTTTTTTTTTTTTTTTTAAGAGGCTTTACTTCCTCTTTAATACCATAAATAATAACATGATATTATATTTTTTTACTCCAGGAGTATATAATGAGTTTGTAAATTCTAAAAAACACATTCGATTTTAGTTGACTAAAATTATTTTATTCGACTATAATGTACGGAGATTGTAGTCAACTAAAATATGATGACTAAAATGGGACTAAAACTAAAATTTCATTTTAGTCAAAGACTATGACTAAAACACTTGCAGAAGACTAAAATGGGACTAACAATAAAATGCCATTTTAGTCTTAAGACTACGACTTATTAAAACAAAATCGAAATTTGTTGCCAAAATTAACACTGTACTGAATAAGCTAGCCCTCTAGTGCCCATCTTTGCATCAAATTGTGCAGTCAGTATTCTTTGTGGACAAGTGCTGAGATTAGTTCAATTCACTGTAAGCTACCTAGAGATAGTGCTCTTAGTGAATCATATTGTAAATGAACAAATATAATAGGCAACTGTGGTGGGACTGTATGTCCTACAATGCAGAGACTGATGTGAATGGCTTTGTATTCTCTTACCAGCATGCAGAATATGTCAGAGATATATAATTTGGTAATAACAATAGTGTGTGACTGAGGTGTATTCTCCTTTGGTGCAGAGACTGATGTGACTGTCTCAGATGTTTCTGTACAGCACTACAGAATATGTCAGAGACATATAGATATATAATAGTGTGACTAGGATTAGAGTGCAAGCTCCTATGGTGTATAAACCGATGCAAATGGCTTGGTGTTCTTTGTGCGGTGCTGTAGAATAGACTGGCACTAAATAAATAGATGAAATAAATGTTATAAATGGATGAAATACATTTTCTCAGCAGCAGTCTGAGCTGTTCAGGCCTTCCTTGTCTTGCCGGAAGGACATGGAACAGGCACAATTGATGAAGGAACATCTGTGTTTTTGTGCTGGGTATTTTAATATGCAAATTGTTCCCAAGAGCCGGTTCTCTGAATTCTACAAACTAGACATGAAAATGACAAAATTACCATCAGCGGCATTAAGCTGGATTATTACCTGCGCCTGCAGTGCCAGATGGAATGCTCCTTTTTTGAAAGGAAGTAAGTCGCCAGTGTTGTTCCGAGTCCCCTCAGGATAAATCCACACCTTCAACTGGAAAGAAAGCTTGTGGTCACTGACAGTGCCTGAGATCAGAACTGACCCAGTGAACTTACCACCGGATCTCCATGCAGCTTCTAATGATGTGAAAACTAGATCCCAATTCAAAGCCATTCCTATCAATGCTGTATTTCAACCTGCTTGTAATAATTTCAGAACTAGATCCTGGGTAAATTAATCTGGTAGTTGATCTTTGGATCTCTGAGCAAACGTTAAAGATATTAGATAATATAATGCACTGGAGCCCTTGTCTAGTGAGCCTGACACTGAAACCAAGGACAATATCTTGTTGGCGGGATACTGGATCCCTTAAGCCCTGTACACACGATCGGATTTTCCGACAACAAATGTTGGATGTGAGCTTGTTGGCGGAAAGTCCAACCGTGTGTATGCTCCATCGACAATTTGTTGGCAGACTTTCCGCCAACAAATGTTGGCTAGCAGGTTCTCAAATTTTCCGCCAACAAATGATATCAAGTATGCCTTGTATGTCACTACTAGGGGTGCAACGGATCAAAAAACTCACGGATCGGATCGATCCTCGGATCAGGAGTCACGGATCGGATCATTTTCGGATCAGCAAATAATAATTGAATTTGCAAAAACCTGTGAAAATTACGCCACCATATAGTCCCCACTGTAATATCCACATCCTCTCCCCACTGTAATATTGGCTGGGTATCGCAGAGTATTGGCTGGGTATCGCAGAGTATTGGCTGGTAGGGGTGCAACGGATCAAAAAACTCACGGATCGGATCGATCCTCGGATCAGGAGTCACGGATCGGATCATTTTCGGATCAGCAAATAATAATTGAATTTGCAAAAACCTGTGAAAATTACGCCACCATATAGTCCCCACTGTAATTTCCACATCCTCTCCCCACTGTAATATTGGCTGGGTATCGCAGAGTATTGGCTGGGTATCGCAGAGTATTGGCTGGGTATCGCAGAGTATTGGCTGGGTATCGCAGAGTATTGGCTGGGTATCGCAGAGTATCCGCAGAGTAATGCAGAGTATCCGCAGAGTAATGCAGAGTATTCCGCAGAGTAATGCAGAGTATTCCGCAGAGTAATGCAGAGTATCCGCAGAGTAATGCAGAGTATCCGCAGAGTAATGCAGAGTATCCGCAGAGTAATGCAGAGTATCCGCAGAGTATCGCAGAGTAATGCAGAGTATATGCAGGGTAATTCAGGGTAATGCAGAGTATATGCAGGGTATATGCAGGGTAATGCAGGATATTGGCTGGGCAATGCAGGGTTTACAAGTGATCGCTCCGTCATTTGACGGAGCGATCACATTAAAAACAGTGGCCGGGTGTACCAAGATGGCCGCCGCTCCGGAGCTAGGCCGAAGCCGCGGCCTTTCCTAAGGCCGCCGGGTGTACAAAGATGGCCGCCGTCGCTCCGGAGCTAGGCCGAAGCCGCGGCCTTTCCTAAGGCCGAGGCCGCGGAGCGCTCCGCGGATCGCGGGGTGTGCCGATCCGAACGGGGTGGCCCGTTCGGATCACGGATCGGCGACGATCCGTTGCACCCCTAGTCACTACGTTCGTAATTGTTGACCAACATTTTTGTGTGACCGTGTGTATGCAAGACAAGTTGGAGCCAACATCCTTCTAACAAAAATCCACGGTTTTGTTGTCGGAAAGTCCGATCATGTGTACGGGCCATTAGTGTTTAAAACCAATTTGCTCCAAATTTCAAAATGTTATCAAAGTTCTGTTTTGGATCCAATTTCCTTAGGCTTAAACTACTAGATACAGAAGTCAGCTCTTATGGATTTGACTTTGAGATCAGAAACCTACTGCTCAGTACTAGATCTCCAAGCTGGTCTTCATAATCTAGAAATAGACCCCCATGCTATTTTTATGAAGCTTAAACTATATTTCTAAGCCTGATATTGTCATGACTTATAAGCTTCAAACTGGACCCAACTGCCAAGAACAGGATATCATGACCCCAGTAGGGGGTCTCTGAGTCATTTCTGGTGGGGTCAGCACTAGATCCCTGACTTGGTTTTTCTTATCATTACTTTAGACACCTAAGTCAGCGCCGGTGAGGTCAACACCAAATCCTTGACCTAGGTGTAGCAATCTCAACAGAGATTTGAGGGAAACCAAAACACCCGAGTCCCAAGCTAAATGCTATTTTCAAGGCAATGAACAGGTTCACTTTTAATACCTTGGAGCTAGTATGTAACCCTGGAATATGGTAGCTTCCATTTGATGCTCCTTACGTTGATAGACCTGTTACCTTAGAGCAGGTGCCCTCTAACACTGGATTTCAATAAAGTTACAATCATCAGAGAAGGAGCCCCAAAAAATGTAAAATTAGTTCTAATACATTCTCTCCAGAATGTAATAATAAAATGTGTACTTTACATTTAAGTCACCAATATAACAGTATTATGGTTTTCAGATTAATAACATTTCTGTAGTAGTTGTAGGAGATACCAAAACTTAATGCTGAACTCAAAGGGCCCTTTACATTTTAGCATTGCAGCAGGTGCATTGTTGTACTGCGGATGCATTGCCCGCTAGTTTACTAGAGTTGTGGGTTGCCATTCGAATGTGCATTCAATGACTGTGTTACTGTAACAGATGAATGTGAACGGGCTCTGAAGATAACTCTTTAATTGACCCTTGCCATTTTTTTGTTTTACTATCTCGCCAATACTCATTATTAATGGAACCATCATGACCAACAATAATAATGATAACTTTTTTTTCTTCTCAGTGCTCAAAAGCGACACTGAATCTCAGCCGAAAAGGCAAATAAATCACACTTTCATATTTGACATAATCTGCTGCAATAAATGTGCTTTCCAAATTCATTTGCCTTTCCAAAACACAAATCATAATTATATTTAACAAGCACTGTCATACTCAGCGGGCCATTATTAATAAGTGTAATAATTCACCATTCTCTGGGGCCCCTTGACCTGCTGTACCAGGTCTGAGAGCCACTAATGCTGCGTACACACGATCGGAATTCTCGTCGGAAAAAGCTCTGATGGTTTTCCCATCGGAATTTCCAACGGAATTTCACTCAAACTGTCTTGCCTACACATGGTCACACCAAATTCCGACCGTCAAGTGCGTGGTGACGTACAACACTACAACGAGCCGAGTTCAATGCTTCCGAGCATGCGTCAAATTGTTTCCGAGCATGAGTAGGAATTTTGCGTGTCAGAATTGTTACAGACGATCGGAATTTCCAATAGAAACCTTTTCCGTCAGAAAAATTGAGAACATGCTCTCAATTTTTTGCTGGCGGAAATTCGGCCAGCAAAATTCCGATGGAGCCTACACACGGTCGCATTTTCCAATGAAAAGCTCTCATCGGTCTTTTTCTGGCCGGAATTCCGATCGTGTGTACAAGGCATAAGTCAGCATTTTCTAGGAGATGCTAAGCTTATTAGATCCTCTGCCGAGATTTTGCACAAGTCCCACTACTTACATTGTCATCTGTCATAGCATGTGCTACTAATGCCATGATAGACTTGGCATCGCTTGTGCGTTTCCGGTTGATGTAGATGACACCCCCAAGATAGGTGATGAGCCCCACAGAACCGGCAAACATCAATTCTTTCTTGGCGATCTGCACGCATCGATCGGGTAGGATCTCCATCAGACCTAGTAAAGGAAATAAAAAAAAAAAAAAAAAAATTATTTAAGCAGGTATAGCTGCAACTGATATTTAAATATTTTTAAAGTGTAAACTTTTATCTGGTTTCCTTGCATTTCTTGTCCCAGAAAGATACCAGGAAGTTAGAAGAAGAACATGTTTAATCCCCTCTTAGCTGCCACCATAAAGGTCCCCACTGTAGTTTTAAAGTGACACGCTACTGACACAGCAGCTGGGAAGAGCCACAGCAGGAAGACACAACCATCCAGCCCACTCGGAAGTGTCAGATGTGGAGGATTCTACTGACCCCCTCCAACTAAGCAGGAGATCAAAGACTGGATGTGGTAATGGGAAATATTATTTATGAATTTTAATTTTTTTTCACTATAATGACAGTGTCTCTCTATGGCAGGTCACAGCATGGGTGCCCTGGAGCTGGAAAGAGTATACAGCAGGGTGAATGATTTAAGCACTGATTCCACACAATAAAGATATTTCTTTGATATGGGATTGCTGACAGGCTGAATCATGCTGTTTTTTCATACCTCCTAAGCAAGCCATAGATTACGCAATTTTCTTTCCTTCAACCACAGGATGAAGGAAAGAAAA
The DNA here is from genome assembly GCA_028564925.1 of Lithobates sylvaticus. Taxonomy (NCBI): domain Eukaryota; kingdom Metazoa; phylum Chordata; class Amphibia; order Anura; family Ranidae; genus Lithobates; species Lithobates sylvaticus. The sequence goes on along the minus strand of CM053033.1, from coordinate 78,405,899 downwards.
CTGCTTGATTTCCCCAATCAACAAAGTTAGTGTTGAAGGGGGAATCCCTCCCACTGCGCTATTGTATTCTGACAGTGGTAGGTTTCCCTGCCCTCAGAATGCAATGATCACTGTTGCCAGCTATCGCACAAGAGAAACCGGATAGGCTGGTTGTACATAAGTCAATCCATAGATCAACTTCAGTACAATCAGTCTGCCCATAGTTGGATCAAAATTTGTCCGGTTCCTGCTGAACAGGACAGATTTAGATCTGTCTATGGCCAGCCTTAGTGTAGCAAACCTACTTGACTGTTTTTCGTAGTGATGGCTCATCTGTCTGGCATAGACCTTAAAAAGAATTGTCTCCAGAGAAGATGCTGATCCCAGATGTCAAAGTATCACTTTTCTAAAAGAAAACTCAGGGAACATGAGTAACACAGGTAGGCATTGATTGTAGGGTGATCGGAAGTCACGTCTTTCATACCAATTAAATATGGTTTGACTATATGGGTTAAACCTCACTTATTAATAAGCTTTAATCCTTTGCATATGATTATTATATAGAGGTTTAACTGTGATGTCATATTCACTTTGTGAGATACCAAATGACAACTGAACCTGTCACACCTTTCTTAGCATCATCGCTGTAGTTGGCAAGCAGAACAGACACACATAAGACACTGGAGTTATATTTTTTTATGTTTGCCACATGCATAATCAATAATGAGTAAATGCAACACCTCTAGGTATTTATTACATCTCACAGAAATACCAGTACACCATCTGACAATGCAGTCATTTGCTTTACTTTCCAGAAGAGTGGAGCCACCTTTGTTCAGGCATCATTCTGGGATTAGAAACTGTGAAGGGGGGTGATTTTCTAGCCCCCAATGCTCCTTAATCATTTATCCTATTTCTGCATTTCTCTGTATCATTTGAAAAAATGTTCTTTAAATAAACAGTTTTATATATATATATATATATATATATATATATATATATACCGTATATACTCGAGTATAAGCCGAGTTTTTCAGCACATTTTTTTGTGCTGAAAGTGCCCCCCTCGGCTTATACTGAGTCAAGCACTTTTCTGCAGCAGAAAATGACATTTTCTGACCCGACTTTGGGGCCCTGTATTTCTGGGCCTCTTGGTGCTAGGAACCCCAAATTTGGTGTGCAAACCCAGTGGAACCAACACTACAACATATATATGGGGTTTCTAGCACCAAGTGGCCCCGAGATACAGGGCCCCAAAGTCGGTTTGGAAAATGTCATTTTCTGCTGCAGAAAAGTGCTACCAGGGACACTTGGTAATAGGAACATCAGGATATGTTGTAGTGCTAGTTCAAAGGGTTTGCATACCAACTTTGGGGTTCCTAGCACCAAGTGGCCCCAAGATACGGGGCCCCAAAGTCGGTCAACTATGTCCACCTGCAGCAATGTCATTTCAGGACCATTTGGGTCCAGAGACCCCAAATTTTGGCTGCAGGGGGCACCTAGGAACCCTTAACTACCAAGTTTGAAGTTTGGGGGACCTATGGCTGCAAATGGGCACAGTGAGACTGCAAATGGGCACAGTGAGGCTGCAAATGGGCATTGTTGACCCTCTTTTCCACTTACAGTAGCTGCGCATTTCTCCCCCTAGGCTTATACTGGAGTCAATAGGTTTTTCCATTTTTTTGTGGTAAAATTAGGCGTCTCGGCTTATATTCGGGTCGGCCTATACTCGAGTATATACGGTATATATATATATATATATATATATATATATAATATATATATATATTTAAAAAAAAAAAAGGAACTGCAAAGGGGCATGGATGAAGGCATGCTTCCTTCTACCTATGACAACAATGTCTCAGCCTAGGCCAGTGATGGGGAACCTTGGCACCCCATATGTTTTGGAACTACATTTCCCATGATGCTCAACTACACTGCAGAGTGCATGAGCATCATGGGAAATGTAGTTCTAAAAACATCTGGGGTGCCAAGGTTCCCCATCACTGGCCTAGGCAGTTACCTGACTCGAGCTCAAGGCCAGATTTTTTATTGATAAAAGGTGGAACTTTTTTTTTTTTTTTTAAGTCTGGCATTTATTTATAGAAATTTGTAAATTCACTTAAAAAGTGATGCTTAGAAATCTTTTAACTCCGAAAAACCTGTGGATTTACATTAAGTTGCTATTCAGAAAGACGGAAATCTGATGCAGGGTAGCACAGAAACCCTTAAGAAACAGGCAAAAGTATATTCTGTAATTTTATTTATATTCATATTTCAATCTGTTTATTGTTTTTGAACAGGAAATGTACAATCACAGTGGAGATGTCAAATTATACAATTAGGCACTGATACAGAATTAATGTGTTTTGAGAATACGTCTTCCCAGTTACACAGGTTCATATCACTAACACCAAAGAAAATGTTACGTGAAATATTTCTCATCGTTAGTTCAATTTGAAATCGCATTTAGATAGACATACCATTCCAAGATCTTAATGAAATAGTAGGAGAAAGAAAAGAAAAATGTCTGCCTGACTGAGAAGAGAGGTCAGCCAGGTGTAATAGAAAAGATAACGGGAAAGCATGAACTTGGTGGGAGAGAAGTAGATAATATAAGAAAGGAGTCGGCCTTCCCGGGTCTCAGCTATTATGTAGAATGCACCTGAATTTGTAATTGGCCATAACCCCATTATGACTAAATCTATAGAAATCAGTAGAGAATTTCCAGCTTTCTGCTATCTTTATTCTGGAGCCAATAATATGTATATCACCAGTGGTTTTGTATATATAGGGATTCCCCCATCAAATTCATGGCCCAGGGCAGTTTAAGATTATTTGGGTAAATTAACTGAAGTGTTTGAGTATATCAGATTATATATTCTAATCCAAAATGCACATATTTTGGGACACAACCACCATGAATGGTACATGGTACCCAGTAAGCTGCTTTCCCTATTGCACATACACTATATTTTTAAAAGTATTGGGACACCTACATTTACACGCACATGAACTTTAGGCTACTTTCACACTGAGGCGCTTTACATTCGCTATAGCTCTAAAAATTGCGCCTGTAAAGCGCCTCTCCTGTCACTCCAGTGTGAAAGCCTGAGTGCTTTCAAATGCTTAAAAAAGTCTTGCAGGCAGCATCTTTTAGGCCCTGTAGGAGCGGTGTACACACCGCTCCTAAAGCACCCCTGCCCATTAAAATCAATGGGCAGCGCCTGTAAAGTGCTGCTGCAGTGGCGCTTTTAACCATTTTTCGGCCGCTAGCGGGGGCTAAAAGTGCCCCACTAGTGTCCGAAAAGCACTGCTAAAACGACGGTACAGCGCCGCTTTACCACCGATGCCCCAGCACCTCAGTGTGAAAGTGCCCTTAATGGCATCCTAATCTTAGATTCAACTCTTCTGGGAAGGCTGTCCGCAAGGTTTAGAAGTGTGTCTATGGGAATGTTTGACCATTCTTCCAGAAGCGCATTTGTGAGTTCAGGCACTGAACTGAATGAGAAGGTCTGGCTCACAGTCTCCGCTCTAATTTATCCCAAAGGTGATCTATTGGGTTGAGGCAGGCCAGTTAAGTTCCTCCACCCCAAACTTGCTCATCCATGTCTTTATGCCTTGTACACTGGTCCAAATCATTTGGTGGAGGGGGGATTATGGTGTGGTGTTGTTTTTTTAGGGGTTGGGCTTGGCCCCTTAGTTCCAGTGAAGGGAACTCTTAAGGTGTCAGCATACCAAGACATTTTGGACAATTTCATGCTTCCAACTTTGTGGGAACAGTTTGGGGATGGCCCCTTCCTGTTCCAACATGACTGCGCACCAGTGCACAAAGCAAGGTCCATATAGACATGAATGAGTGAGTTTGGGGTGGAGGAACTTGATTGGCCTGCACAGAATCCTGTCCTCAACCCAATAGAACACCTTTGGGATGAATTAGAGCGGAGACTGTAAGCCAGGCCTTCTCGTCCAACATCAGTGCCTGACCTCTCAAATGCGCTTCCCATAGACACACTCCTAAACCTTGTGGACAGCCTTCCCAGAAGAGTTGAAGCTGTTATAGCTGCAAAGGGTGGGCCAACTCAATATTGAACCCTACGGACTAAGACTGGGATGCCAATAAAGTTCATGTGTGTGTAAAAGCAGTTGTCCCAATACCTTTGACAATATAGTGTAGGTGAGGCCTGAGGGCGTAGTTTAGTTATTCTATTAGAGATCATGTAGCATCTCATCAATGTTTTATAATTACAGTCTACCAGAGGGGTGTTAATTGACACTCGGGACAGGTTGCTTGCGACTTCTTGCCAATCCTGGATATCAATAGATTTAAGGAGATCTTGTTCCCACTGTGACATATAAGAGTTTTGGGTAGGTGTGGTGAGCAGGTTATTATATATATATCGTATATACTCGAGTATAAGCCGACCTGAATATAAGCCGAGGCACCTACAGTGGTGTGAAAAAGTGTTTGCCCCCTTCCTCATTTCCTGTTCCTTTGCATGTTTGTCACACTTAAGTGTTTCGGAACATCAAACCAATTTAAACAATAGTCAAGGACAACACAAGTAAACACAAAATGCAATTTGTAAATGAAGGTGTTTATTATTAAAGGTGAAAAAAAATCCAAACCATCATGGCCCTGTGTGAAAAAGTGATTGCCCCCTAAACCTAATAACTGGTTGGGCCACCCTTAGCAGCAACAACTGCAACCAAGCGTTTGCGATAACGTGCAATGAGGCTTTTACAGCGTCCTGGAGGAATTTTGGCCCACTCATCTTTGCAGAATTGTCCTAATTCAGTTACATTAGAGGGTTTTCGAGCATGAACGGCCTTTTTAAGGTCATACCACAACATCTCAATAGGATTCAGGTCAGGACTTTGGCTAGGCCACTCCAAAGTCTTCATTTTGTTTTTCTTCAGCCATTCAGTGGTGGACTTGCTGGTGTGTTTAGGATCATTGTCCTGCTGCAGAACCCAAGTTCGTTTCAGCTTGAGTACACGAACAGATGGTCGGACATTCTCCTTCAGGATCTCTTGGTAGACAGCAGAATTCATAGTTCCTTTTATCACGGCAAGTCTTCCAGGTCCTGAAGCAGCAAAACAGCCCCAGACCATCACACTACCACCACCATATTTTACTGTTGGTATAATGTTCTTTTTCTCAAATGCAGTGTTCCTTCTACGCCAGATATACTTGGACACACACCTTCCAAAGAGTTCCACTTTTGTCTCATCGGTCCACAGAATGTTGTCCCAAAAGTCTTGGGGATCATCAAGATGTGTTGTGGAGAAATTGAGATGAGCTTTGATGTTCTTTTTGCTCAGCAGTGGTTTTCTCCTTGGAACTCTGCCATGCAGGCCATTTTTGCCCAGTCTTTTCCTGATGGTGGAGGCATGAACGCTGACCTTAACTGAGACAAGTGAGGCCTGCAGTTCCTTGGACGTTGTTGTGGGGTCTTTTGTGACCTCTTGGATGAGTCGTCGCTGCGCTCTTGGGGTAATTTTGGACGGCCGGCCACTCCTGGGAAGGTTCACCACTGTTCCATGTCTTCGCCATTTGTGGATAATGGCTCTCACTGTGGTTCGCTGGATTCCCAAAGATTTGGAAATGGCTTTATAACCCTTTCCAGACTGATAGATCTCAATTACTTTCTTTCTCAATTGTTCCTGAATTTATTTGGGTCTCGGCATGATGTGTAGCTTTTAAGGATCTTCTGGTGGACCTTACTGTGTCAAGCAGCTCCTATTTAAGTGATGCCTTGATTGTGAACAGGTGTGGCAATAATCAGGCCTGGGTGTGGCTAGAGAAATTGAACTCAGGTGTGGACAACCACAGTTATAGTATGTTTTAACAAGGGGGGCAATCACTTTTTCACACAGGGCCATGATGGTTTGGATTTTTTTTCACCTTTAATAATAAACACCTTCATTTACAAATTGCATTTTGTGTTTACTTGTGTTGTCCTTGACTATTGTTTAAATTGGTTTGATGTTCCGAAACACTTAAGTGTGACAAACATGCAAAGGAACAGGAAATGAGGAAGGGGGCAAACACTTTTTCACACCACTGTAATTTTACCACAAACAACTGGGAAAACTTATTGACTCAAGTATAAGCCTAGGGTGAGAAATACGCAGCTACTGTAAGTGGAAAAGAGGGTCAACAATGCCCATTTGCAGCCTCACTGTGCCCATTTAAATGCCTCACTGTGCCCATTTGCAGCCATAGGTCCCCCAAACTAGGTAGTTAAGGGTTCCTAGATGCCCCCTTATCTGCAGCCAAATTGCAGACTCCCAAAGGGTCCTGAAATGACTTTGCTGCAGATGGACACAGTTGACAGACTTTGGGGCCCCGTATCTTGGGGCCACTTGAGACCCCAAATTTTGTGTGCAAACACAGTGGAACTAGCACTATAACATATCCAAAGATGGGGTACCTATCACCAAGTGGCCCCTGAGATACCGGGCCCCAAAGTCGGTTTGAAATATGTCAAGCACTTTTCTGCAGCAGAGAATGACATTTTCCGACCTGACTTTGGGGCCCCCGTATCTCGGGGCCACTTGGTGCTAGGAACCACATCTTTGGATATGTTATAGTGCTAGTTCCACTGTGTTTGCACACAAAATTTGGGGTCTCAAGTGGCCCTGAGATAAGGGCCCCAAAGTCGGGTCGGAAAATGTCATTCTCTGCTGCAGAAAAGTGCTTGACTCGAGTATAAGCCGAGGGGGGCATTTTCAGCACATAAAAATGTGCTGAAAAACTCGGCTAATACTTGAGTATATACAGTATATATATATATATATATATATATATATATATATATATATATATATATATATATACATAGTGGAGATTCGTCCTATTGAAGTATGATTTTATTTATAGCTAAACTGGGGTTCTAAAAATATTTTTGGGGGAAAACGCTGTATAGACTTTCAGCTACAGTTTAATCCCCAGTGAAGAAAATATTGTGTTAATCCATCACATTCTGCTCGAGGGTGTTCAGGAAGCGCTCACGTCCAAACTGTGCCATATATCCGAAGAGTATTATATTTTATAGCCGTTTGGAAGCCAAATGTACTGGAGAAAGGAATAGGCTTTCTAACACTGGCACCGAGAAATGGCAGTAAAATGATAAGATATGAAAAGTCTGGGAAGGCAGATATCCAAAACAAAACACGTTCACATTGTGGCAGGAGCGAGCGGGCAGCTTGGGTGAGGAATTCACAGTCAGAGCGACACGTCTCTGTCCTATGTCCAATTACTGTTAATGGATCTAAGAGGAACAAGGTGCCCCTGACAGTGACTGGATAGTAAGAAAAATAATGGTGGAAAAGTGCTTACAAGAGACGCGCTGATCTGAAACCTGTCCCTCATCGCAAAATGAGAAAATCATTTTCACTGTGATAGAACAGAGCAGACCCGCTAATTTAAAGAGGAAGTACATTTCCTTTACTGACTTTTACCTATAGGTAAGCCTATAATAAGGCTTACCTATAGGTAGTGGAAATATCTCCTAAACCTGCACTGTTTAGGAGATATTTACATTAGATGTAGCCAATGACATCACTGGCGCATGCGTTTTGAAGGAACAGCCACCAGTACCGTTCCTTCAGCGCCCCGTGTCGTGAACGGCGGTTCCCTGCACATACGCGGGAGTGACGTCATCGCGGCTCTGGCCACTCACAGAGCCAGAGTCCGTGAACCCGGAAGCACGACGGATGAAGATGGGAGCCCCTGCAGCGCTGGCATCGATGCATACTAGCGCATTATGACTTTACAATGTAGAAAAAAAAGAAAATGTCCAACCGCTTTAAGCTGGCTATACACTGTCCGAATTTCTGTTCCTGATTTGCTCAGTGGGTGATCGTGTCTGCCACCTCCTACCCAACTTCCCAAAGGATATGAAAACCCTCACCTTTTAAAACAACCCATTCAGTTTAAAATAGAAATTAAAAGGCAAAGCATTTGTGTAAAGATATAAAAACATAATAAGTAACTTATGCCCCCCCCCCCCTTTTTTTTTAGAAGAGAGGTACAAGTGGTGTCACTAGGTTTACAACCACTTTACGTGGTTATATAACTTTATTGGGAAAACTGGAGAGAAATCTGAGTGGGCATGTCAGATTTCATGTGCTATGACGTGTGGCAGCCAAACTGTTGCTAGTGCATAGATTCGTTTTAGATAATTTCATAAAGGAAATGTGAGTTTGATTGATAAAATAAGGATACAGAAAAGCATATATATGAATTTTTTTGGAATGTGTTAAATTTGCTTTAGCGCTTAAGGCGCCATAACTTGCAGTGGCGGGCAGCGGAATTTTTTTTTTGGGGGAGCGGCAAACAGTATGCCAACCCCCCCCGGTCGGTAGCACTTACCCCATCACCGGTGGCTTCCCCTGCTCGGTCACGGCGGCCTCCCATTCTCCTGCTCTCCACGGGTCATTACGGCTTCCGTTTTCTCCCTCCTCGGTGGCCAATTGGGAGCCTTCTCTTCTCGGCCAATCTGAAAACAGGTCTCACACCCGTTTCTGATTGGCCAGATTGAGAAACAGTGTTTCAACAGCGAATATTCATTCACTGTGGTAACACACCTGGGTGGGATCGGAGCACATTCTCTGCGACATGATCCCACCCTATTTTGAAGCCTATTAGAGCCTCTGGCTCTAATCAGGTGCTAAAAAAAAAACCCTGGCCGCTGTAATTTATGTGCCCGGTGCCCTGAAAGGGGCCGGATGCATGAATAGGGGGCGGCCGTGGCGACCGTGGATAGATGGCGTGGAGAGAGGGGGCGCCGGCCGGGTGCCGCTAATGGACGGGCCGCCACCAGCCATCTCTGATTATACACATAAGCTATGCAATACAGTTCTATGCTTTGTCTGTGTAAAAGGGTTAAGCAGAACCATTAAAAAAAAAAGTTGGATTATTATTAGGCGTTTGTAATGCATTTTTAACAAGCTCACTCGGATCCATTTGCCATCTAAAGAAGCAAACCCTTTTATTACAAGTGGAATGTACATCAGCGGAAAGGAAATCTATTGAACAAAGCCAAGGGCTGTCGAGCCACGAGTCACAGAACGGGGAGAGGGGTGATTAATTAGAGGTGCCGGAGAAAAGCCTGAATAACACTCCAAGACGGCGCTATGGTACAAAAGTGTTGCTGAAAGCGTCGCTTAAATTATAAGAGAATTTTTTTTTTACAAAAGAGTACAATGGCGGGAGTAGACTGAACAAATTCAGAACTTGATTAGGGGAGAATGTGTTGGAAAAAGTTCTGGTTATGGAGAGAAGCAATTTTCATGGTGACAGCGGTCTTCAGATACTTCTTTATAACAGTAAGAATGGAGCATGTATGACACAGGACGCCAGCTCATGGCCGTCTGCCCCCGCTACCTCTCAGGCCCTGTTCACATCTGTGCATTTTAGCTGCAGTGCGTTAAAAAAAATTCCTACTTCCTCCACTTTGATGTGCTTTCATCAAAATGCATGTCATATAGAGTTCAATGGCCTCAGAGTGGAGTGGCAAAAGCAAACTCAAACTGGTATTTTTTTGAAAAAGCATGGACAAACTAAACAAATTTATGTGTACTCTGACGTAACGCGTAGGGAGGAGCCAGGTGATGGCATTGCCATAACCGGAAGTGCGGTCCACAGCTGGTATTCTTAAAGATATACTACCTGCTTTTATGCTTGTTCATATTTTATGCTTCTAAGTGCTGCTTCTTTTAAATAAATGAAGGTGATTTTATTTTCTACACCATGGCAGTTCTCTTGTCATTTTGCTATGTTATCTGACTGTGCATAGGCTAACCCTGTGGAGAGGTCCCGAGTCCTAAAGGGCCAGATACCGCATATATCAGTTAATATTGGCAGAAGGCCTGGTGAAGTCGGGAGACCAATAACTGTTCCATTTCAACTATTAAGCGCTATATGACCTGAATTGGTTTTAGGGTGACATAAGGAAGGTGAGTGGACTGTAAGCACGGAGGTGTGATATACACATAGTTGGTGGTCCTTCTATATGTTTATTTTGAGCACAATTGTATATGCCTTTTGGAAAACCTGCCACACACAAATGCGGAATATAACATACATTGTCATAAGTATTGGGACACTTGCCTTTACATGAACTTTAATGGCATCCCTGTCTTAGGCTCTATTTACATCTATGCATGTTGCTTTTGAGCGTTTTTGCAGTGCTTTTTGCGGTGCTTGCCGCGTTTTTGGACGCGCTTTTTAACGCTTTTTCCGTTTTTATTTTTTTACACGGTGGTTGCTTAGCAACCAGGTATATACAGTGTAAAACAAAAACGCAAATCACGGCAAAATCACGGTAAAAACGATGTAAAAACGCGGTACTTGCAATTTGGATGCGGGTCCATTGACTTCTATTACATGCAAAACGCTGCATTTTGCATGAAAAAAAAGTCCCTGACCCTTTACAAAAACGCAGAGGCACAAAAATGCATTGATGTGAACATGTTCCACAGGAACCCATGTTAAAAAATTTCCCTGCATTTCTGCAAAATGCAAAATGCATCAAAAAACGCATTATTGTGAATCAAGCCTTAGTCCGTAAGGTTCAATATTGAGTTGGCCCACCCTTTGCAGCTATAACAGCTTCAACTCTTCTGGGAAGGATGTCCACAAGGTTTAGGAGTGTGTCTATGGGAATGTTTGGCCATTCTTCCAGAAGTGCATTTGTGAGGTCAGGCACTAATGTGGACGAGAAGGCCTGGCTTGCAGTCTCCGCTCTAATTCATTCCAAAGGTGTTCTATTGGGTTGAGATCAGGACTCTGTGCAGGCCAATCAAGTTTCTCCACCCTAGACTCGCTCATCCACACTATATTGCCAAAAGTATTGGGCCACCCCTCCAAATCATTTGGTGGAGGGGGGTTTATGGTTTTTCAGGGGTTGGGCTTGGCCCCTTAGTTCCAGTGAGGGGAACTCTTAAGGCGTCAGCATACCAAGACATTTTGGACAATTTCATTCTTCCAACTTTGTGGGAACAGTTTGGAGATGGCCCCTTCCTGTTCCAACATGACTGCGCACCAGTGCACAAATAAGGTTCATAAAAGACATGGATGAGCGAATTTGGGGTGGAGGAACTTGATTGGCCTGTACAGAGTCCTGCCATCAACTCCATAGAACACCTTTGCGATGAATAAGAGATCGGAGACTGTGAGCCAGGCTTTTTCGTCCAACATCAGTGCCTGACCTCACAAAACCGCTTCTGGAAGAACGGTCAAACATTCCTATAGATACACTCTTAAACCTTGTGGACAGCCTTCCCAGACGAGTTGAAGCTGGTATAGCTGCAAAGGGTGGGCCAACCCAATATTGAACCCTTTGGACTAAGACTGGGATGCCATTAACCACCTCAGTACAGTGCATTTTCACCCCCTTCCTGCCCAGGCCATTTTTCAGCGCTGTCACATTTTGAATGACAATTGCGCAGTCATACAACACTATACCCAAATGAAATTGTTATCATTTTGTCCCCACAATTAGAGCTTTCTTTTGGTGGTATTTGATCACCTCTGCGTTTTTTTATTTTTTTTTTGCGCTATTAAACAAAAGAAGAGGGACAAGTTTAAAAAAAAAAAACAATATTTTTTACTTGTTGCTATACTAAATATCCCCAAAAAATATATAAAAAAATTATTTTTTCCTCAGTTTAGGCCGATACGTATTCTTCTACAAATTTTTGGTAAAAAAAATCGCAATAAGCGTATATTGATTGGTTTGCACAAAAGTTATAGCGTCTACAAAATAGGGGATAGATTTATAGCATTTTTATTTTTTTAACTAGTAATGGCGGCGATCTGCAATTTTTATCGTGACTGCGATATTGCGGCGGACATATCGGACACTTTTGACACATTTTTTGGGACCATTCACATTTATACAGCGATCTGTGCTATAAAAATGCATTGATTACTGTATAAATGTGACTGGCAGGGGAGGGGTTAATCACTAGGGGGCGCTGAAGGGATTAACATGTTCCCTGGGAGTGATTCTAACTGTAGGGGGAGGGGTCTCACAAGGGGAGGAGACCGATCGGTGTTTCTCTGTACTGAGAACACACCATCGGCTCTAGACATGTGCAATTTGTTTAGTTTTTTTTCGTTTTTCTTTTTTTTTTTGTTATTTTCGTTCATTCGTTTTCGTACGAATGAACGAACGATTCGCAAAAATTTTTAACGAATAACGAATCGTTCGAATCCGAAAATAACGAAAATCCGAAAAAAAACAAATTAGAAACAACGAATGTACGAATGAAGAAAATCCGAAAAACGAAAACAGGAACAACGAAAATGAAAATGAACGAAAAAATTCGTACATTCGTAACCTGTTTTTTTTTGTTGAATTGGTAATTTTCCGTGTCCCTTACAATGGTACTGCTTAACGTGCCTCGAATGGATTGAACGAAAAAATTCGTAAATTCGTAACTTTTTTTTTTTTCAAATCGTAAATTTTCCGCGTCTCTTACAATGGCGTTGCCTAACGTGCTTCGGATGGATTGAACGAAAAAATTTGTACATTCGTAACTTTTTTTTTCGATTCGTAATTTTTCGTGTCTCTTAAAATGTAATAATAGCATACACATTACATAACATTATGAATTATGCTCCGATTACGAATCTACGAATGTTACGAATGTACGAATAAGTACGAATGCGTCCGAATTTCGAATAAACGAATAAACGAAAATTAAACTAACGCAAATACGAATCAACGAAAAAATAACTTTTACGAAAATACGAATCGTTACGAATACGAACACCGACGACTTATGAATTTACGAATCGTTACGAATCAACGGAAACAAAAAAAACCGAAAATAAACAATTTTCTTTGTTGTGCACATGTCTAATCGGCTCCTCTCCTCTGACAGGACCGTGGATCTGTGTGTTTACGGTCTCGCAGTGTTACCGGGCAATCGCAGGTGCCCGGCGGACATCGCGCCTGCTGGGCAGGCGGTTGCCCAGTGACATGGTGGGTGTGCGCGCTCCCTGGAGGGCCGGGAAGGGGAGGACGTCATATGACGCCCTCCCGCCCTGAGAGCTGCGCCGCCTGGCCGTCAATTGACAGCCAGCGATCAGCTACTGGTTAAAGTGTAAAGGCAGGTGTCCCAATACTTTTGACAATACAGTGTTCTGCATTCCCAATTGTATGAATCTGTACGGAGCACACAGGCCGCACTGAAAGGTTCTTGTGAGGTCATTCAGATGTGATCACATTATGGCCCGTAGAGCAGCACTTCACCCGGACAAAATCCGCTCCTACCAGCTGAGTCCATCCAAACTCCACTCATCTTTATCTCCATAATGAGACACAAATTAAAATCTCTTCTGCTAAGCAGAGCCGCCAGCGCGCTCAATCGCTCCCCACTGCGATCTTCTTCTTATTGTCGCTGGCAACGGTAAGACAAAGATATGGAGGGGGGGAGGGGGCGCAGTCTTTTTTTACAAGAAGGCAAAATGACTTTTTAATCGGCTAATATTAGACTCTGCCTGGCGGTGAATTTTTGGGTCCTCTTAATAAAAACAAAACAGCGTTCTGAGTCCAGAAAAATCAATAGTTTCTGTACGCAGCGGCGGAGATGAGACGGCGGCATCGCACTCCCGAGGCTCATCTATTTTAATCTGCCGGACGCTTAATATTTTAACTGCTTGAGCTGACCGTATGAATCGGGCCACATTCTATATTTTACACACATTCGCGGGCCGGAAAAATCATTTATAAATAAATCCACAGTAGAAGAATAGAAAGAATTTTACTTACTGCTGACAGCAGGACTGGATGGTGCTCCTGTATTCTTTTCTGGCACCTAAATGCTGGAGCATCATGCAGCGGGGCTAAACTTCCAGTGTGCATGAGGCTTTACATCCGTGTCCCCATCAGTCTCCCCCATACATCTGTGTCCCCATCAGTCTCCCCATACATCTGTGTCCCCACCAGTCTCCCCATAAATCTGTGACCCCATCAGTCTCACCATACATCTGGGTCCCCAGCAGTCTCCCCCTACATCTGTGTCCCCAGACATCTGTTTCCCCATCAGTCTCCCCATACTTCTGTGGCCCCATCAGTCTCCACATCAGTGTCCCCATCTGTGTCCCCATCAGTCTCCCCATACTTCTGTGTCCCCATCAGTCTCCCCATACATCTGTGGCCCCATACATCTGTGTCCCCATACAGCTGTGTAAACATCAGTCTCCCCATACATCCATGTCCCCATCAGTCTCCCCATACATCTGTGTCCCCATCAGTCTCCCCATACATCTGTGTCCCCATACATCTGTGTCCCCATCAGTCTCCCCATAAATCTGTGTCCCCATCAGTCTCCCCATACATCTGTGTCCCATCAGTCTCCCCATACATCTGTGTCCCCATCAGTCTCCCCATACATCTGTGTCCCCATCAGTCTCCCCATACATCTGTCTCCCCATACATCTGTGTCCCCATCAGTCTCCCCATACATCTGTGTCCCCATCAGTCTCCCCATACATCTGTGTCCCCATCAGTCTCCCCATACATCTGTGTCCCCATCAGTCTCCCCATACATCTGTGTCCCCATCAGTCTCCCCATACATCTGTGTCCCCATCAGTCTCCCCATACATCTGTGTCCCCATCAGTCTCCCCATACATCTGTGTCCCCATCAGTCTCCCCATACATCTGTGTCCCCATCAGTCTCCCCATAAATCTGTGTCCCCATCAGTCTCCCCATAAATCTGTGTCCCCATCAGTCTCCCCATACATCTGTGTCCCCATCAGTCTCCCCCATACATCTGTGTCCCCATCAGTCTCCCCATACATCTGTGTCCCCATCAGTCTCCCCATACATCTGTGTCCCCATCAGTCTCCCCATACATCTGTGTCCCCATACATCTGTGTCCCCATACATCTGTGTCCCCATCAGTCTCCCCATACATCTGTGTCCCCATCAGTCTCCCATACATCTGTGTCCCCATCAGTCTCCCCATACATCTGTGTCCCCATCATTGTCCCCATACATCTGTGTCCCCATCATTGTCCCCATACATCTGTGTCCCCATCAGTCTCCCCATACATCTGTGTCCCCATCAGTCTCCCCATACATCTGTGTCCCCATCAGTCTCACCATACATCTGTGTCCCCATCAGTCTCCCCATACATCTGTGTCCCCATCCGTCTGTGTCCCCATCAGTCTCCCCATCATCTGTCTCCCCATACATCTGTGTCCCCATCAGTCTCCCCATACATCTGTGTCCCCATCAGTCTCCCCATACATCTGTGTCCCCATACATCTGTGTCCCCATCAGTCTCCCCATACATCTGTGTCCCCATCAGTCTCCCCATACATCTGTGTCCCCATCAGTCTCCCCATACAACTGTGTCCCCATCAGTCTCCCCATACATCTGTGTCCCCATCAGTCTCCCCATACATCTGTGTCCCCATCAGTCTCCCCATACATCTGTGTCCCCATCAGTCTCCCCATACATCTGTGTCCCCATCAGTCTCCCCATACATCTGTGTCACCATCAGTCTCCCCATACATCTGTGTCCCCATCATCTGTGTCCCCATACATCTGTGTCCCATCAGTCTCCCCATACATCTGTGTCCCCATACATCTGTGTCCCCATCAGTCTCCCCATACATCTGTGTCCCCATCAGTCTCCCCATACATCTGTGTCCCCATCAGTCTCCCCATACATCTGTGTCCCCATACATCTGTGTCCCCATACATCTGTGTCCCCATCAGTCTCCCCATACATCTGTGTCCCCATACATCTGTGTCCCCATCAGTCTGTGTCCCCATACATCTGTGTCCCCATACATCTGTCTCCCCATACATCTGTGTCCCCATACATCTGTGTCCCCATCAGTCTCCCCATACATCTGTGTCCCCATACATCTGTGTCCCCATACATCTGTGTCCCCATACATCTGTGTCCCCATACATCTGTGTCCCCATACATCTGTGTCCCCATACATCTGTGTCCCCATCAGTCTCCCCATACATCTGTGTCCCCATCAGTGTCCCCATACATCTGTTTCCCCATATATCAGTGTCCCCATACATCTGTGTCCCCATCTGTGTCCCCATACATCTGTGTCCCCATCAGTCTCCCCACATCTGTGTCCCCATCAGTCTCCCCATACATCTGTGTCCCCATCAGTCTCCCCATACATCTGTGTCCCCATCAGTCTCCCCATACATCTGTGTCCCCATCAGTCTCCCCATACATCTGTGTCCCCATACATCTGTCTCCCCATACATCTGTGTCCCCATCAGTCTCCCCATACATCTGTGTCCCCATCAGTCTCCCCATACATCTGTGTCCCCATCAGTCTCCCCATACATCTGTGTCCCCATACATCTGTGTCCCCATCTGTGTCCCCATACATCTGTGTCCCCATACATCTGTCTCCCCATACATCTGTGTCCCCATCTGTCTCCCCATACATCTGTGTCCCCATACATCTGTGTCCCCATACATCTGTGTCCCCATCAGTCTCCCCATACATCTGTGTCCCCATCAGTGTCCCCATACATCTGTGTCCCCATACATCTGTGTCCCCATACATCTGTGTCCCCATCATCTGTGTCCCCATACATCTGTGTCCCCATCATCTGTGTCCCCATACATCTGTGTCCCCATCTGTGTCCCCATACATCTGTGTCCCCATCAGTCTCCCCATACATCTGTGTCCCCATCAGTCTCCCCATACATCTGTGTCCCCATCAGTCTCCCCATACATCTGTGTCCCCATCAGTCTCCCCATTTATCTGTGTCCCCATCAGTCTCCCCATACATCCGTGTCCCCATCAGACTCCCCATTTATCCGTGTCCCCATCAGACTCCCCATTTATCCGTGTCCCCATCAGACTAACCATTTATCCGTGTCCCCATCAGTCTCCCCATTCATCTGTGTCTCCATACATCTGTGTCCCAATCACTCATCAGGGTATCCCCACAAATTGGTGTCCCCATTAGAACCCCCCCACACATTGTGTCCCCATCATTCATCAGAGTCTCCCTGCACATTTGTGCCCCCATCACAGCCCACCCCTGCCTGCATATTTGTGTCTCCATCAGAGCCATCACCTCCCCTTCCACATATTTGTGTCCTTATTAGAGCCATCAGCCCCCTACAATTTTGTGTCCCCATCAGCCCCCCCCCTCCTCACATGTTAGTGTCACCATAAGAGCCACCAGCCCCCTCCCACATTTGTGTCGCCATCAGACCCCCCAGATATTTGTGTCCCCATCAGAGTTATCAACCCCCCCCCCAAATTTGTGTCCCCAGAGTCATCACCCCCCCCACATTTGTGTCCCCATCAGAGTCATCACCCCCCCCCCACATTTGTGTCACCATCAGAGTCATCACCCCCCCACATTTGTGTCACCATCAGAGTCATCACCCCCCCCCATTTGTGTCACCATCAGAGTCATCACCCCCCCACATTTGTGTCCCCATCAGAGTCATCATCCCCCCCCAAATGTGTGTCCCCATCAGAGTCATCAGCCCCCCAAATGTGTGTCCCCATCAGAGTCATCCCCCCCCCCCCAACATCAGTGTCCCCATCAGAGTCATCAGCCCCCCCACATGTGTGTCCCCATCAGAGTCATCACCCCCCCCCAACATGTGTCCCCATCAGAGTCATCAGCCCCCCCCCCCCCCCCCCCCCAACTTGTGTCCCCATCAGAGTCATCCCCCCCCCCCCAACATGTGTCCCCATCAGAGTCATCAGCCCCCCCCAACATGTGTCCCCATCAGAGTCATCAGCCCCCCCAACATGTGTCCCCATCAGAGTCATCAGCCCCCCCACATGTGTGTCCCCATCAGAGTCATCCCCCCCCCACATGTGTGTCCCCATTAGTCATCAGCCCCCCCCCCCCTCCAATTTGTGTCCCCATCAGAGTCATCAGCCCCCCCACATTTGTGTCCCCATCAGAGCCATTCAACCCACCCCCCCGAACGAGTGTAACCATCTCACATCATTCCCCCTCCTTGCATGTGTACTTTACCAGCATATTACACTGGCTGTGCAGACCTGCTGCACCTCCCGACTCCCGCCCCGCTGGTATTACACACTCGTTACTCATTAACAGCAAGGCGGGAGGCGGGAGCAGGGAGGTGGCAACAGGTCTGCACTAAAACATCTCATTGGCTGCTAGGATGCCCGTGGTCCCAGCAGCCAACACAGTGAGACGCCGGGAAGAATTGCGGGACCTGCGCTGCATATTGCCGGGGGAAAATATGCAGCGCATGTTCCACAACTAACAGGTGGACTAGGGACTCCAGCTGCGGGCCGGAAGAAATGGCCTGGCGGGCCG